>CAVMFT010000054.1:0-19111 GCA_963680785.1 Diplosoma virens | reverse complement strand
TGTGGATTGCATCAGGGTTTTGCAAAGAAACCTATACAAACAATGCGGGTAAAAACCTAGGGATTCCCCATGGAAGAACTAGGTATTGCGCAACAAACCTGCTGTGCTATTTTTAGTAACAGATTGCGCCAGTATTTTACAGTGTTCTGATACCCTAGGGACAGCTTTTTAAGCGCACAATAGAAAATTTCTTTAATCAGTTTCCTGTTTTTAAGTGCACAACAGAAAATTTCTTTAACCAATTTCCTGTTTTTAAGTGCACAATAGAAAAGTCTCTCAATTGGTTTCCTGTTTTTAAGCACTCCATTTTCTGCAAAGGGCAAGTCAGGACACATCAAGTCAATACTCGGTTTTTCCATGGGGAATCCCCTAGGTTTTTACCCGCATTGTTTGTATAGGTTTCTTTGTAAAACCCTGATGCAATCCACAACGGAAGGTATATAAAGCAGAATTTTTTGTATTTTTATCATTCTAAAAAATATGGATCAAGATTGTGTTGATGCTGCAGTGACATCTGATGGAGCTATCAAAAGAGAGTTGGAAGCTCAAATGTTTCGTTGTTTGTCTCCGCAAAATTCGCTTATGTGTGATGAAGAGGATCGCATGAGAACCTTTCCTGCCTCTTGGTGTGATCAGGAGCGCCCAACACCACGCGAAATGGTGGATGCAAGTTTTTATTATAAAGGTTCTGGCGACCGTGTTCTTTGTTTTTATTGTGGTGGAGGTTTGTTTTACTGGAAACCGCATGACAATCCTTGGTACGAACATGCAAAGTGGTTCCCTATGTGTGAATTTGTTTTGAAAAAACAAGGAGTCAGCTATGTGGAGAAAGTATGTCAGAAGCATTCGGATTTGCATCGACCAGGCATAAAAAATCCAACTCGATCTGTTGCAGCGAACCGCTTACGTAGTATGTTGTTTGATCAAATGCGAAACACCGCGGCAGCAAAGCAAAGGAATCAAAGATTAGAGGATCTTATGCTGTTTGATCCTCATGTGAAATACGCAAAAAGTATTGGGGTGGAGGACACCAAGATCCGTTATGCACTATTGAATCAAATGGAAAAAAATCACTGTAATTTTTCCAATCGTCAAGAATTGTTAAATGCTGTTTTAAATTTAAAAAAAGACGACAAATGCTTAAAGTGTAAAAATGCAGAAAAAAATGCAGTATGCATGCCATGTGGGCACATGGTGTTTTGTTGGACATGCGCTCAAGTCACCTCCTCTTGTTGGTTATGTTCCCAATGGATCTCTGAAATAATTCGCGTCTTTCAATGTTGATTGCGCAAGATTAGTGTGACGTAAGACTATTTCAAAATGTTGCGCAATATCCGGTTTAGTGTTTATAAAAGGAGACCCGTTTGCGAAACCGCACATTATGGAAACGTATACGAGTCAAGCAGACGATCTTTATCAAGAAGCAAACGAAATCGAGTACCCCGACTACATTCCTCCTTATACAAGTTGTTACGAAAGTTTGTTGGAGTTTGAAGAGATTATCACCAGAGCAAGAGAAATGGAAAGTGCAGCAAGAGACATTCGAAAAAAGTTTCAAGAAATTGCCACATCCGGACTACCGATACCCTCTTCATCGCTATTGAGAAAAGCAATTATTAGCGTCAAAAGAGGAAAAGTCATGTTTTCGATGGATCAACTTGTTCAAGTCGTTGATGTAATAATGGGGAATCTTCCTTACATTCTTTTTCGTCCCAAATCCGAAACAAAAGAGTATGTAGTTTTATTATTCTGGTCTACCAACATGGATGATGCTGCGTGTGAAGTGCAAAAAAACATGGAAATCATTAAGCGAGAAGTAGCAGTGGATCAGTTCCAATTGCGTTGTGTGGTGGAAAACGTACCAACTGCAAGACGTCAATTCCTCTATCTTCTCAACAACTACATCTTTTTCAAAGTGCAAAAAGACGATGTCTGCCACTTGCCACCAGACAACCACGAACAACTGGAAACCTTTGTCAAACTCTTGACTAACCCTGAACCGGTGAAAAAGCGAAAAGTAGATATTATTGCAAGCACGCCTTGATGTGTATTATTTTATTAATAAACGATATGTGTACAATCAATGTTGTGATACATTATGAATAAAGCGAGAAATAGAGCGATCGTTTTCAGTTAGGTTTGACATAAAATCAGATACAATAGCATGCAAAGGTACACCACGACAACGAAATAAAATAAAATAGACACAATAACGACCACAAAAGTACGCCTGTAAGGTTTTGCGATTGTAAATCCATCCCGATAAGGAGTAGGCATCCATGTAAGAGTCGAGATCGATCAATGTACGGGGTAGTCCATAACTATCAAAATATTCTCCTCGACCGCGTTTGACAAAATAAACCGCAACCCAATGTTCTCCAGGTTCACTACTCGGGTCCGAGTTGATGACGTAAGCAGACGGAAAAGTAGGTTTTTCCAACTGATCCAAAGCACAGACTTTTTTAAAGATGGTTTTGTTTTTTAAACCCTTCTTGAGTAAGTGTTCGATTTGCAATATGTTCATTCATTTAGACATAAGAACTATGTATGATAGGACTTGATAGAATAAATCTTATTATATTTTCAAAAAACAACTGACTTTTCTTGGAATCGATCTTACTTATGTTGGCCTTATTTGATTTCAAATTTTATGTTAATTTTAGAAAATTTAGTTGGCAAAATATATGTTTTGAAACCACAGTGTTTTGAAATCAAATTTTTTGGGTCAAGTTTGTAATAAAATTTCTTTTTACATACGGTTGTTAAAAATATAAAAATCAAGGTGCATTATAAAAATTTTCGTTTACTCTATTTTTACATTGGAAATTAAGGTAACCAGATTTTCAAACTCCGATCTTGAATATGTCAGGAAACGCAATACGCTATGAGCAGGATACGACCCAAGCTTTTGTATAAAAGAGAGAACTTGACACACGTTGTCACGCTTACAGAGATTACGGGTAGCTTTCTTATTATTAAAAGTTTATAAAAATGACAAAAAGATTAAACATAGTTAGAACTGAATTCATTTTTAAAACAATAAAAATTTTGACACTAGAAAGCGAATTCATACTACATAAAAATAATAATAAATATGTTTGAATTCGGTTTACTAAATAATAAAGAAAAATACGACTTTTTTATTATGAAACATCTGATTATTGAACACAAATAACCTGTCAATAGAAATTTTTGTTTAAAACTTTTAACAATTACTTTGACTGTAAATAAAAATCAAGGTTGTCAAGAAAAAATTCAATAAGGGAGTAACAAAAAATCAAGCTTGTCTAGAAAAAAAGTTAAACATAGGTATAACAAAAATCAAGGTTGTTTAAAGAAAAATTGAGATTAGGTATAACAAAAATCAAAAAGTTTTAAAATTGAATAAAGGTACCTAAAAATCAAGCTTTCTTAGGGAAAAATTAAATGAAGGTATCTAAAAATCAAAGTTGACAAGAAAAAAATTAAGCATAGATATAACAAAAATCAAGCTTGTTTAGAAAAAAAAAGTAAACATACAGTAGGTGCAACAAAATCAAAGTTGCTTAAAGAAAAATTGAGAAATTAAACATAAATATAACAAAAATCAAGACTGCTTAGACAAAAAGTTTTAAAATTGAATAAAGGTACCTAAAAATCAAGCTTTCTTAGGGAAAAAATTAAATGTAGGTATCTAAAAATCAAAGTTGCCAAGAAAAATTAAGCAAAAGTATAACAAAAATCAAGAAAAATATTAAGCATAGATATAACAAGATCAAGTTTGTCTAGAAAAATTAAGGTTAGATATGACAAAAATCAAGGTTGCCAAGAAAACTTAAGCAAAGGTATAAGGAAAATTGAAAATGTCAAGAAAAAATTGTAATTAGGTATAACAAAAATCAAGGTTGGTTAAGAAAAACTTTTGAAAAATTGAGCATAAGTATAACAAAAGTTAAAATTGTTTAAAGAAAAAAGTTTTAAAATTTGGACAAAGGTATAACAAAATTGGAATTTGTCCAGAAAAAATTGAAGATAGGTGTAAAAAAAAAAAAAAAAAAAAATCAAGGTTGTCTAAGAAATATTTTTTGAAAAATTGAATAAAAGTATAAAATCAAAATTGCTTAGAAAAAATTAAAGACAGTTATAGAAAATCAAGATGATTAGAAAAGATTAAACAAAGGTATGACAAAAATTGAGGTTGTTAAGAAAAAATTAAAGATAGTTATGACAAATATCAAAGTTTTCAAGAAAAAATCAAACAAAGGTACGACAAAAATTGATGTTGTTTAGAAAAAAAAAAAAAAGTTGAGTTTAGGTATGATGAAAATCAAGGTTACCGAGAAAAAAATTAAATAAAGGTATGACAAAAACCAAAGTTGATTAGAAAAATAAAAAGATTGTAAAAAGATTAAGGTTAAGTGTGACGAAAATCGAGGTTACCAAGAAATAACTAAACAAAGGTATGAAAGAAATCAAGATCGCCGAGAAAAAATTGAAGATAGTTATAAAAATTAATGTTTTCAAGAAAAAATTAAACAAAGATATGACAAAAAATCGAGATTGTTAAGAAAAAATTGAAGATAGTTATGAGAAAACTTAAGGTTTTCAAGAAAAAAATGGAACAAAGGAATAACAAAAATCGAGGTTGTTAAGAAAAAATTGAAGATAGTTATGACAAAAATTAAGGCTTTTAAGAAAAACTAAACAAAGGCATGACAAAAAATCAAGACTGTTAAGAAAAATTAAAGATAGATGTAGCAAAAAAAAACGAGGATGTCAAGAAATAACTAAACAAAGTTATGACAAAAATCAAGGTTACCAAGAAAAAATTAAACCAAGATATAAAAAAAATCAAGATCACCTAGAAAAAAAAAAATTGAAGATAGTTATAAAAACTAAGGTTTTCAAGAAAAACTTAAACAAAGGCATGACAAAAATCAAGATTGTTGAGAAAAATTAAACAAAAGTATGATAAAAACAAAGGTTAATAAGAAAAAAACTTAAACAAAGGTATGACAAAAATCAAGATTGTTAAGAAAAATTAAGGATAGATGTGACAAAATCGAGGTTGTCAAGAAATAACTAAACAAAGGTATGAAAGAAATCAAGATCGTCGAGAAAAAATTGAAGATAGTTATAAAAATTAATGTTTTCAAGAAAAAATTAAACGAAGATATGACAAAAAATCGAGATTGTTAAGAAAAAAATTGAAGATAGTTATGAGAAAACTTAAGGTTTTCAAGAAAAAATGAAACAAAGGAATAACAAAAATCGAGGTTGTTAAGAAAAAAAAATTGAAGATAGTTATGACAAAAATTAAGACTTTTAAGAAAAAACTAAACAAAGGTATGACAAAAATCAAGACTGTTAAGAAAAAATTAAAGATAGATGTGACAAAAATCGAGTATGTCAAGAAAAACTAAACAAAGTTATGACAAAAATCAAGGTTACCAAGAAAAATTAAACCTAGATATAAGAAAATCAAGATCACCGAGAAAAAAATTGAAGATAGCTATAAAAATTAAGGTTTTCAAGAAAAACTTAAACAAAGTTATGACGAAAATCGAGGTTCTCAAGAAAAAAATTGAAGGGAGTTATGACAAAAATCAAGGTTGTTTAGAGAAAAAAGTTTTTAAATTGAACAAAGGTATGAAAAAAAAATCAAACTTTCTAAAAGAAAAATTGAGAAATTGAACATAAATATAGCAAAAATCAAGGTTACCAAGAAAAATTAAACCTAGATATAAGAAAATCAAGATCACCGAGAAAAAAAATTGAAGATAGTTATAAAAATTAAGGTTTTCAAGAAAAAATTAAACAAAGTTATGACGAAAATCGAGGTTGTCAAGAAAAAATTAAAGGGAGTTATGACAAAAATCAAGGTTGCTTAGAGAAAAAAGTTTTTAAGTTGAACAAAGGTATGACAAAAATCAAACTTTCTAAAAGAAAAATTGAGAAATTGAACATAAATATAGCAAAAATCAAGGTTACCAAGAAAAATTAAACCTAGATATAAGAAAATCAAGATCGTCGAGAAAAAATTGAAGATAGTTATAAAAAATTAAGGTTTTCAAGAAAAATTAAACAAAGTTATGACAAAAATCGAGATCGTTAAGAAAAAATTGAAGGTAGTTATGACAAAAATTAAGGTTTTCAAGAAAAATAAATAAAGGTATGACAGAAATTAAGGTCCTTTAGAATTGAGTTTAGGTGTGACAAAAATCAAGGTTACCGAGAAAAATTAAACAAAGGTATGACAAAAACCAAGGTTGATAAGAAAAAAAATTTTAAACAAAGGTCAAGATTGTTAAGAAAAATTAAAGATAAGTGTGACAAAAATCGAGGTTGTCAAGAAAAAATTCAACAAAGGTATGACAAAAATCAAGGTTATCAAGAAAAAAAAAATTAATCCTAGATATAAGAAAATCAAGATCGCCGAGAAAAAAAAAATTGAAGATAGTTATAAAAATTAAGTTTTTAAGAAAAAATTGAAGGTAGTTATGACAAAAATTGAGGTTTTCAAAAAAATGTTAAACAAAGGTGTTACAAAAATCAAGTTTGTTAAGAAAAAAATTAAACAAAGTTGTGATAAAAATCAAGATTTTTAAGAAAAATTAAAGATAGGTATGACAAAAATTAAGGTTATCAAGAAAAAATTAAGTGAAGGTCTAACAAAAATTAACGCTTAAACGTACACCAATATTGCCTTGAGATTAAAGAAAGAAAAATTAAATCGCTTTTTTGGATTTAGAGTTTACTTAAGGTCAAATCGATACGATTCAGAACAGGAAATGACGCGCTTCGTCGTAACTGTTTAGAACTTAAAATCGTTTTCAATAGATCTTACAGCTGCATATCACTAAGACTAAAAATAATTTTTGAAGCTAAATTGATTTAAAACGTATAGTAAATGAATGATCTACTAAAAAGTAAAATGAATGGTCTACTGTCATAAATACTAGAAAGTAAAAATGAATGGTCTACAGCAACAATCAAAGTTGTTTAAAGAAAAATTCAACAAAAGTATAGCAAAAACCAAACTTGTTTAGAAAAAATTGAGTTTAGGGTGACAAAAATTAAGGTTGTCTAGAAAAAATTAAACATAAATAAAACAAGATTGTCAAAAATTCAACAAAAGTACAACAAAATCAAGGTTGTCAAAAATTAAACAAAGGTATAACAAACAATCAAGGTTGCTTAGAGAAATTGAACAAAGGTATCTGAAATTCGAGGCTGTCAAGAAAAATTGAGTTTAGGTATGACAAAAATTAAGGTTTTCAAGAAAAAATTCAACAAAGGTCTAACAAAAATTAAAAAATTAATGCACCAATATTACCTTTGAGATTAAAATATATTAAATCGCTTTTTGGACTTAGAGTTTACTTAAGGTCAAATCGATACGATTCAGAACAGGAAATGACGCGGCTTCGTCGTAACTGACTAGAACTTAAAATTGTTTTCAATAGAATTCATCTTACTTTTTCTTTTCGAATTTATTAATTTTATTTTTTCTTTTAGAACTTATTAATTTTATTTTTTCTTTTAGAATTTATTAATTTGAAACTAAATTGATTTGAAACATTAAAAATAGGGTTTGGACCTTGTCTCATGGAGTCTAGGGTTCGGAACGCACTGACGTCATCGCTTCTGCACGCTCCTGGCTCCTGCTCCTGCTCCATCGGACGCAACACAAACCAGCCCTTACATACTACTAGCGGCTTGTTCTAAATTAATTCTATTATTTCGCGTTCAAATAGCAAAAAGTTTAATTTAAAAAACAACTTACTAAAAAAAACTATGGTACCCGCGATGGTACGTGGCAGATTGGGAATTTTGCAAAATGCAATACGTAGAAGGGATAGAAAATACTTTTCTACCCGATAAAATAACCATAGCTCATTTTGAAACAAATTTAACGTTAATGATGACAATGACCGAACTGCCCTCCTTAAACATTTTTTAAAATTTCATTTCGGCGTCTTTATGCTAAACCTGATATCACAGAGTATTTCATTTGTAAAACAACCGGATAAAACTTTATAAGATGGGTGTAAAAATATATAGATTTAATTACTTGAATGCTAAAATTAATATTAATTATCAGTTTTATGATGTGATTGAGTTTTAAACCCGTTTATTTGCTCACTATCTTTTAAACTGTACATATTGTGACGAAACTACAGAGGCTATTTTGATCTTTTCAAGCAACGTTTTGGATGTTAGCGGAAGTTTGCGTTTTTCAGTTTTACTACTGTACAGATTTTACAATGTGGGTTTTTTCATTTTCATTACGTGATTGATAATCATAACGTCAGTTGTTGTGTCGTTTGCCTTGTAGCTTTTATTGTGACTTCACTTTATGTCTTTAGAATCAGGACCTGATTAATATGAGTAGAGTTTTTTAATTTTTTAAATTTTGATTTTTTACAAAAACTGATCATGATCTTTATAGGTCAAAATCAATTTTTCGTCATGAGTTAAGTTCATTCATTCATTTTCATTCATTCATTTTCATTTTATTATTGATCACCAACAAGATCAGTAAATTTTACACATTAAAAGGTAATCGAGAGTAAAGAAAAGGTAGACGCAGGAATTTTGGTTTTTAGTTTCTATATTAAATATTTGGCCCATTAAACTTTGAATGATTTTATAAATTAATTTATGTATTGTAGTATCTCTTAAAAGCGTAAAAAACAAATGCATTGCACAAATGTAGGTTAAATTTGGTTTTAAGTTTTTTTCATCGACTTAATTTCCGTCGCGGCAAAGCGAAATGCTATGCAAATTAAAGTGGCGTGAAACTAAAACTGGTTTTATGTTAGGCTTTGTTAAAATTTATATTTTACGCAAGACCAATAACTATTCTTTGAGGTAAACAACCATCTATTACAGCTTTTTGAATCAATGAACCATTTCCTTGAGATATATTAAGAATGCGAATTCCGATCTGGTGATTGGGTACTTTGCCTTGCTGTGTAGCAATACCTTTATGTGTCAAATTACAATCGGAGCCAAGAGCTTTACTTTTCACACAAAAAGCAAAACATGATTCAGAAAAACTTTATAAGCAGAATTTTTTACGGCTATAATCAATCTCGAAAAGCATGGTTTAACGTCGACATGGTAGCGTTTTTGAAGCACGACGTCCAAATGTAGGGCTCCGAGTAAATCTATTTCGGCAATGTTAGTTGCTGAAGTTCTCTTTGTGCGAAATCCAGCGTCTGCATTGTTAATCGTATTGTGTTGACCAATGGTGTCTTTTGTAAACATTGCTAAAGCCAATTAGGTTCGCTTCGACTCGCTATTAAAGTTCATTAAAGCTTCAATTATTGCCCGGCAGGCTTACCCGTTGGGAGATTGAGTAATTGCTTTTTCATTTAAAACCAAATCAACTTTATTCCAAAGCGCAACTTTTTGATCGTCGGTTAAATTCGAACCATCAACATGGACGATTTTGGCTCAAACATGCAACAAAGAACTAAATAAACCTACGTAATCAGATGCAGGAATTTGAAATTCGACAAGACCTTCACTTGTTAGAATAGCCAGCCACTAGTTAAAATTCGGTATAACCACTATCTTTAACACTCGTTTGTGTTGATTTTAATTAAAACAAGTCCAGTTGATTCAAAATGTAGTGACAAGATTTTTCGTGAGTAAAAGCAGACATTATCCAAAATTATCACGTTTTCTTTTGACAAGTTATGTTTTTGTTTTTTTTTCGTTTTTTTGACGCTCACCGGACGGACTGACTTTTGCTGCTGCCCTCCAACATTTAACTCTTTGGGTCCCCCACGGGCTTTCCTGGTTTTGGGATCGCGACTACAAGCGCTTTTCTCCAGATCTTGGGAATTTTGAGTCGGTGCAAACAGGAAGAAAGGAAGTCACGCAACCAGGACTTCAAAGCAGCTCCAGCATGGAGTATAAGCTCGGGGCAAATGGAATCAGGTCCCACAGCTTTACCTGGTTTTAACGACCGATATCTCTGCTCTGTGTCCCTTACAAGATCCTTAAAAGGCTTATCTACGCCCGCGTTGAACCATTAATCGATCCACTGCTCCCTAAAGAGCAGGCTGGGTTCCGACGCGGGAAATCAACCGTAGATCAAGTTGTTCTGTTAACCCAGAACATCGAGGATTCTTTTGAGGCTAAAAAGAAGGCCGGTGCCGTATTTATCGATCTGACAGCTGCTTATGACATTGTCTGGCACCGTGGTCTTACCTGCAAGCTGCTGAGACTACTTTCGGATAAGCACATGGTCAAAATGATCATGGAGCTTGTCCGAAATCGAAGTTTCACCCTTACCACCGGTGACAGCAAGCAAAACAGGCTACGCCGTCTTAAAAACGGCGTTTGTCAGGGATCGGTCTTGGCTCCCCTCCTATTTAAACATCTATACGTACGATCTTCCTTCCATGATTTTCAGAAAGTTTGTTTATGCTGATGATCTAGCATTGTTGCATTCTTCTGGAAACTGGAAGGACTTGGAGGGGACTTTAAGCCAAGACATTTCCACACTCTCAGCGTATCTCCTGACTTGGAGGTTGAAGCTCAGTCACACTAAGACGGTGACGGCAGCCTTTCACTTAAATAACCGAGAGACCAAACGTGAGCTAAAGGTCTACAACAACGGTGAACTTTTACCATTCTGTCCAACCCCTATTTATCTTGGGGTAAAACCGGATAGATCGCTCACGTTTCGTCGCCATTTAGTGGCATTACGCAAAAAACTATCCTCGCGCGTCACACTGTTGAGGCGACTCGTGGGCTTGGGATAGGGTGCTGGTGCTAAAACACTACGCATAGTCACCTTGTCTCTAGTCTACTCAGCAGCTGAGTACTGTGCTCCAGTCTGGTGTCGCAGTGCTCATACTCGGTTCATTGACAGTATCTTGAACGACGCCTTGCGCATAGTCACTGGATGCCTGCGTCCCACTCCAACGGACTATCTACCTGTACTCTCAGGCATCCAGCCAGCTGAGCTTCGCCGAATGGGAGCGACACTCTCCTTGGCTTACCGTGGATCTCTGGACCCCGATCATATCTTGTATGGTTTTTTAAGTGGGTCCTCAGATACTCGCCAAGTGAGACTAAGATCCAGACACCCGTTTGTGCCAGGTGCGCGGAATCTTTTGAACAACCTTGCCAGACTTGGCATCCGCGCCTCTGAATGGACAAATCACAAATGGAACACGGAGTACTGTGAAAGTGCTTCCAGGCTCCGTGCTTTTGTGCCCCAAACCGGTTCCAGGCCTGTTGGGATGGGCTTACCCCGAGCAGCTTGGGTTAAACTCAACCGCCTGCGGACTGGTGTTGGGCGATTCCATTCGTCCATGCACAAATGGGGTCTCGCTCCTTCACCGAATTGCGAGTGTGGCGCCTCTGAACAAACCGCAGACCATGTACTAACAGCGTGCCCTATACATCGGGCACCACATGGAGCACGAGATCTGACGGTTTTGGATGACGAAACTCGATGCTGGCTTAATGACATCACTGCCAGCATCTGATCCAGGCAGTGCAGCAGTCTGGGGTAGTAAAAGGATAAACCCTCGGCCCCAGTCCTATTTGTGTCTGACCTGGATTGGATACCCTTCAAACGATGACGACGACAACGACCGGACGGACTGTTACTAAAGTAAAGCATAATGTCCAAATGTAGGGCCTATTTGCATCCCTATTTGCAACCTTTGCTCTATTTTGTTTTCAATTATTATCAATTGTTCTTAGGATGCAAATAAAAACAAATTACTACTACTGCTACTACTAAGTCGTAACGTTAAAACAAAACAGCTTTTACTTTGGCAGCAGCCGCTTGTTCGATATTGTTTCCTTCAAGAATGTCATTGAGAAATTGTGTACCTGATTTGAAAGCCTTTTTTTCTACAGCTTTTGCTCCTAACTTAAGCAAAAGTAACACAGCTCGTCCAATAGAACCAAAAACACTACCGATTCCGTATCCTTTTTAAAACGAGGCACAGCTGAGAAAAACGCAAAGATCATTTCCTGCTTGCTTGAGGTAATAATCTTTATACATTTTAATATCCTTTTCACAACAATACAATTTTTCATAGTGTTGGTACATTTCGTTGTCGAAAATAAAATGAGACAATGACTCAGCCAAATTCAAACAGAATCTGGTCTCCGGTATCGGTGCGCACGAATAAGCTCAACACATTTTGATTGAGAGGTGCAACTAGAATGTTGTAACAAGCACAAAAATGCCGAGTATGTAAGACATGAACAAGGAAAAAAGGAAGGATGGCGCGAAGCAGTTCTTAGGCAATTCATTGGTACCGCTTTATGTTCCTGGACTAAAATTGATTGAGTAAGGAGATACCCTATTTTCGACCGACGTATTGAGCACCTCAACACCAGAATCAAAGCAACAGCCAGAAGTAATTTATCAAATTCCGTCTTTACATTATGATGGCATTTACATAGGTGAAACTGCTAGGATATTTTGTACAAGATGTAAAGAATACATGCGTAATGTGAATCCAAAAAAATCTAGCACGATTAGAAAATAATTATATGAACAACAAATCTGCTCTGGTGAAACATTTGTATTTATAAAATCATCATATGGATTGGAATAACTCAAAAATTTTGGCAAGAGAAACAGATTATACAAGAAGATTTTTACAGTTCTTTTTTATCCATTTTTATAATTGTGCTTTTAATGACAAAACAAATTGTTTTTATCCAACTGCTTATCATAATTTAAAAATTTTAACCCGGTAAATGTCGTTTTGGATTATAAATGTACTTTTGTTTCATCTTTTCTTTTTTGCACCACTATGATTTCATTTGCAGATGATGTTTGTATTTCATTTGATCTCCTGATGAAGATTTACTGAGTTTATAGTATACCGAAACGTTGAGTTTTTATTATTGTTTTTATCTTTTAATAAAGATTTAACAGCAGTTTAGACTCTAATTCTACCAGAAGATCATAAACAAAGATTTTAATACATTAGTTTTATTATGTAATTTGATTTCTTTTTTTTTTTTGGAGCAACAGACGCTACTTATAGAACAAGGTGCAACAAAAGAAAACATGCAAATACTTTAAAGTTACAAAATGGCCTAAGTTAAAGGAAAAATTAACTTTACTTGGTTATCGTGTCCCATGCAGTCAAACAGAAAACGAATTCCGTGAAGCGAACTTTGTTGACATAAAATTAACGTTGCTGTCGTTTCACTTTTTTTTTTGAATGACTGCGTTATAGAGTTAGAACATTTCAACATGTGCGAGGCGATTTTCGCTATTGACTCAAACACAGTTTTACATTATAGTAAAACTAAAACTAATAGTTACAATTCTTCGCCGATCACGTATAACAATGAGATACCCAAGATACTCATAAAACAAATGCACCAACATAAGTTATATATCAATTCTGTTTTAAGTTTACATATATCAATTGAAAGTAACATCACTAGGTAGTCAATTCTAAACTGATCAATCGTCAACTGCAGGACGCACCCAATCTTTTATGAGCAACTTATTTGAGGAGCCGTCACGTGATCAACACAAAACCATGTGCAAACATTCTATCATTCTTGGATAATTTTTTTGAGCTTTCAATTTTTACAGCATAGAATAAAATTCAAACTCAAATTTAAACAATTGAAAATAAAGAACTTCAAACTCAAACTCGGAGGGCCAATTTTTAATAAACTTGAAGTCGAGTTGACTGCACTGGCTGTGAGTTACGAAGATCAATCGATTGTCAACTGCCGGACACGCCCAACTTTTATGAGCAGCTTATTTAAGTAGCCGTCACGTGACCAACACGAAGCCAAGCAAGCATTTTTAGGGCCAAAAAGATTTTCAGTTTTCTACAGTAATTTTTAAGCTTTTGATTATGACATCATGCTTTCCATTGTTACATAGTGGTTGTGTAAATGGTGCACCACCCCTACCTAATTTATTTTGTCTGCAAGTTGTTCTTGGAAGTAATTTTATAGAATCGTTTTGCTGTTTTATTCAAGCGCATTGACTGATTGAAGTTTTAAGCCATTGCGACGTTTTTGCGGCAGCGATGACGTATATTTGTCTATAGGAGAGGTGGAGAATCTGCAACCAGCCAGATATTTCAATGCAGCCGGCGTGGGGTTGGGAAGAAGTATATTAATCTCTTTACCAACAAGAGAAATCATAGAAATAAGAATATTCTATTTGAATAAGATTCCACATGATGAGCCGTCTTTGGCGACACAGGCAGTAGTGGATTTTAAATTTTCATTCTGTTTTGGTGCTTTCATTAATATATACATAGCTTGCAGTTTATTTTTATTTATTTCAGTTTTTCAGTTGAACCATTCAAGCGTCTCGGAATCGTTTGTAATATTGTCGCCTTTGTGGACATTAAGGTGTTTGAGGGTTAATGTTAACGCCTTAAAAGTTATTTTATAGTGAGATAGAATTTTATGTTCAATAGTGAGAGTCCCTTATGTTCAAACTAATACAAGGTGGAAACAAATCTCCTGCTTTTAGTTGTAATTTGCATTTAAATCCATGCAAATATTAATACAATACAAGAAACAAACCTCAATACATAACACAGCACTGTAAAACAACTGTTGCAAAACAATCTTTTTCTTATCAAGGCCCTTTCATTTGAAATTCTCTCCCAGCCAATTTAAAAACTAGCAACCAGACTTTCAAATGTTTCAGAAACAATCTTAAAAAATTCCTACTCAACGAATCAATATAAATAAGGATTAATAAAAAATTTTACAAATTAAGTTATAAAACTATAACCACATCTTAATGGGGCTTTGTCTTTTCGGCGCCATAACTTGACAGTGCATGAAGGTATTGCTTTTATACATCTGTAAACTAGAATTAGTGTATAATTAAATATTCAATAAGATCTAAATTTAATGATTTCAGTGAGCTACTTACTGCGGGAAAGCATTTTTTTTTTTCAGATAAAAATGAATTCAGGAAATTCAAGCACATGTCTTTCTCAAGAACAATTATCAACATTGGTTCTCTTATCAATTCTTAATCAGGCTACAATCTTCAAAACATTTTCAATCTCTATCAAGAAAGAGTGTATGCTACGTAAGAAAATTGGAATCAATTGATATAACAAATTCAAACGTTGAATGGACAATCAACCTTATTTTTTTTTTTAACTGATTATTCAAATCAATTTACACAGTTGGCATGTTCTATTCTTTTCTAAACTTTATACTTCTTTATTCTCTCTTCAAAATGTGTATATACAGGGTGCGGCGTAAGTAACGCCCTTTTTATATTTGTAAGTAACGCCTATATATAAGTATATTTTGTTTTATTTTTATGTTTGTATTTGCAGTGCATCCAGAAAAGGTTTCCGGACCTGGTGAGGTTTCTTTTCGGGAGGTTTTCTTTACTCACCATGCTCAGTTAAGCTAAATTTATAGTTAGCAATATAAGGCGGTTGTGCCTCCCAATGATTTACATAACCGTTCCTGCACTGCACATTTTTTGTCATTTTTTTTGTCTTTTTTGTCTTTTTAAATAATAATATTTAGTTTGAATTAGGTAACGCGGCCGTGCTTCTTATTTTTTCTCTTTCTTACCCCCTCTCTATACTTTCTGCATGTTTAACGTTCGTCGTTGTGTCGCGTTTCCTTTTCATGCTTTGCTTAATGTACATTGCATATACTTAAATATTGTTACTAAGCATGAATAAAATATCATCATCATCATCATCATCATCAATTATTTTAGCTTACATGGCCGAGAAACTATTAAGTTTATTATTATTAGCCATCAAAATGATAATTTACTCTTGTAGTTAGTAAGTACACGAAGTTGTTTAGTTTAATTCAGTTCTTTTATTTTTGCTCCGCCACTTAGTCAAAGTACAACTATAATTATTTAATTTAGTTATTAAAACCAAGTGCTTTATTTGAAACTCTTTTTTTGAATAAGTAGCCGTAAAAAAGGTTCTTTTGAAAATTCGAACGTCTTTGTCTAGCTCTCTTTTCAGGAGATTTTGCTAGAATTAATTGAAGAACTGAATGTAGTATTTGAAAAATTTTAAGACTGGTTTTGATTGGCTAAAAATTAAGGTAAGTAACAGTTATCATAATAATTGAGAATATTTAATAAAGTAAAAGTACGTTTTGTCGGCGTAAAAAAAGTTTTGGCAAAAAAAGAAACAAAATTATGCAAGTTTTGTGTTAAAATTTGGAACTAAAAAAAAAATTTTTATACTTATGCTAATAATTTGTAAAGAAACTCTTTTTGTCTACATAAATTAGATTTACGGAGCGTGATAAAAATTGATTTTAAGACAAAAAAATAGAAGTTGAACCTTGCTTAAGAAAGAACTGGTTTTCTTGTAGTGAGATGCTCATTTTTGGTTGTGTAACAAATGATTTTTAATCGCCGAGTCACAATAAAATATAGAATTAGCTGATTTACCTTGGCATTTTGATTGTTGTCGTTCTTGACCTGTTATGTTTCGAATGGACTTCAGCACATGCTGACGTATTCTGTCCTGCGGACGTTGGGGCGTTCGACCCACGTACCGACTATCACAGTGGCACACGTATTCATCATATACGACGTTGCTTTGTTGAAAAGTGAGAAAAACGTCAGTAATTAGCCTCGCGTCATTTGATCGCAATATCGGTGGTGCTGGCGGCGGTGGTGTCGGTGGTCGCACCACTGCTGGAACGGTGATGCTCCATTCAAGACTAAATTCAAGTCGGCGGAGGCTAAGTCCAAGTTGGCAAAGGCTAAGTCCAAGTTGGCGAAGGCTAAGTCTAAGTCGGCAAAGGCCAAGTCCAAGTTGGTAAAGGTTAAGTCCAAGTCGGCAGAGGTGAAGTCCAAGTCGACAAAAGCTAAGTCCAAGTCGGCGTAGGCAAAGTCCAAGTCGACAAAGGCTAAGTCCAAGTCGGCGGAAGCTAAGTCTAAGTTGGCAAAAGCTAAGTTCAAGTCGGCGGAGGCTAAGTCCAAGTCGGTAAAGGCTAAGTCCAAGTCGGTAAAGGCTAAGTCCAAGTCGGCGGAGGCTAAATCCAAGTCGGAAGCAAAGTCCAAGTCGGAGGCTAAATCCAAGGCGTAGGCTAAATCCCAGCAGGTGAAATACAAGAAGGTCCATTCCAAAGAGGTGAAAAGTGGAAGACTATAATCAATATACTCGATAAAGATCAAAGTTATTAATTGAATAACTCCTTACATCAGCTAGCGGTGGGTAAAGATCCAGACGAAATTAGGTAATCAAGTTTGATTACCTAATTTCATCTAGAAACAGGTTCGATCCCTGAATGTAAGGAATCAAATATTGTTCAACAAAACCTAAAATCTAATTAATGGATTCTTGTTCAATTAATTTTCGATTAAAATATATTAGATAATATAGTTGAAAAGCAGTCAAAGAAATAGACGAAGAACATACTAGTATGACAATTAACCTTATACTCAACCTGGCAAGGGATTATTTAACTCTATGTTATAACTACAGGAAAAACAGCTTTCTAACAGATGCTTTTTCAAAGTCTTATAAAAGATGTAATTATGTTTAAAGACACATTGCTAAACAACAATAAACTTTCTAACAAATTTGTAACTATTTTAGAGTCTTGTAAAAAGTTTAAAAACAAAGAATGACCTTGAAAAAAACACCTTAGTAAAAAACAATTAGATTTGTAACAAAGACAAACAAAGTCTTGTAAAAATAAGTAGAAGCATATATTTTTTAAACCGGAATTAGCTTTCTAACTAACAATTTTTTAACAAGTTCATAAGCAATTATCCTGAAAGACCTACCTCTAAAAAAATAATTAAATTTCTAACCACTGAATTTTTATCAAACAAATAAAACAAGGATCACTAAAAACACTTGACCTTCTAACAAAAATGTTACTTATCGAAAGTCAAACGAGTTCAAAGTCTTGTTAAACTTTAATCTGTTATTTTAAAATGACTTTTTAATGATTTTTATCAAGTTCACAAGTATAAACAAGGATCACATCACTAACAACAAATAACTTTCTAACAAAGCTGTTACTTATCAGAAGTCAAATGAGTTCAAAGCCTTGTAAAAGTATAATCCGTCATTTCTCTTTCAAAGCCTTGTAAAAGTCTTTGATAAAAATCATTAGAAAGTCTTTTTAAAATAACAGATTAAAGTTTAACAAGACTTTGAACTCGTTTGACTTTCGATAAGTAACATTTTTGTTAGAAGGTCAAGTGTTTTTAGTGATCCTTGTTTTATTTGTTTGATAAAAATTCAGTGGTTAGAAATTTAATTATTTTTTTAGAGGTATGTCTTTCAGGATAATTGCTTATGAACTTGTTAAAAAATTGTTAGTTAGAAAGCTAATTCCGGTTTAAAAAATATATGCTTCTACTTATTTTTACAAGACTTTGTTTGTCTTTGTTACAAATCTAATTGTTTTTTACTAAGGTGTTTTTTTCAAGGTCATTCTTTGTTTTTAAACTTTTTACAAGACTCTAAAATAGTTACAAATTTGTTAGAAAGTTTATTGTTGTTTAGCAATGTGTCTTTAAACATAATTACATCTTTTATAAGACTTTGAAAAAGCATCTGTTAGAAAGCTGTTTTTCCTGTAGTTATAACATAGAGTTAAATAATCCCTTGCCAGGTTGAGTATAAGGTTAATTGTCATACTAGTATGTTCTTCGTCTATTTCTTTGACTGCTTTTCAACTATATTATCTAAGATACTTTAATCGAAAATAGTTATAACATAGAGTGAAATAATCCCTTGCCAGGTTGAGTATAAGGTTAATTGTCATACTAGTATGTTCTTCGTCTATTTCTTTGACTGCTTTTCAACTATATTATCTAAGATACTTTAATCGAAAATAGTTATAACATAGAGTTAAATAATCCCTTGCCAGGTTGAGTATAAGGTTAATTGTCATACTAGTATGTTCTTCGTCTATTTCTTTGACTGCTTTTCAACTATATTATCTAAGATACTTTAATCGAAAATTAATTGAACAAGAATCCATTAGTTAGATTTTAGGTTTTGTTGAACAATATTTGATTCCTTACATTCAGGGATCGAACCTGTTTCTAGATGAAATTAGGTAATCAAACTTGATTACCTAATTTCGTCTGGATCTTTACCCACCGCTAGCTGATGTAAGGAGT
>CAVMFT010000053.1:0-155886 GCA_963680785.1 Diplosoma virens | reverse complement strand
GAGGTTTTGAGACAGTAGCCATGTCATAACAACTTGATTACGTTAGATTTACTCTAAGTTTTTATACTTTTTACTTTTTAAGAGCTTTTTGTAGTCCTTTTTTCTTTATATACTTGTATCTATTATTTATTTTGAGGTGGGACACCGGATAAATACACATAGCCTTTTTTTATTTTAACCGAAATCCCGTGGGATGGGATGAGACAGGCATAAATTGCCCTGTAATGGAATGGAACAAAAAAATATGCTTCTTAGACAAGCCTGTCAAAGCGACACTTGATCAAAACGACACTTGATCAAAACAACACCTGATCGAAACGACTATTGATCAAAACGACATTCAATCGAAACGACATTTGATCGAAATGACATTTGATAGAAACGACACTTGATCGAAACGACATTTGATTAGATAATGAAAGAAAAAATTTACAACTTTGAATCTGTCCCAATTTGTCAATTTTTTGTCCCAATAACATAGCGATCTCTAAAAAAAAGTATTCACTTTGAATCTCTTTCGGTTCTGTCGGTTTTTTGTCCCAAAAACATAAGAATATTTTTAAAAAATAGATCTTCCCATTAAATTTATCTTTGATTTCTGCAAAGGATCTGTAAGGGGAGCGTTATCCTATGGAGTATTATGCGATGCCATGGCATAATGCTCCCCCTTTTAAATAACTGACTACAATGTGAAAAGAATGCAAAAACATGGCAGCAATAGGCACTTAACAAAACATAACCATGACAAGAGATATACTGGTTGTGCTCCTAAAAATGCTTTTTCCAGGAACCATGTTAAAAAACCCTGAACTTGACATTGACAAAAAATCATAAAAAATAAAAACAGACTGTTTTCTTACTGATCCACTGCTTTTTATGAATCTAATTTATAGTAACAAAGCGATTGTTTAATTGCAGAAACATACAAAAGTAGATCTTTTTTTATCAATTGTCATTTCGATCAAGTGTTGTTTCGATCAAATATCGCTTCGACCAAATGTTGCTTTGATCATTTTTACCAATTGTCATTTCGATCAAGTGTTGTTTTGATCAAATGTCGCTTCGATCAAATGTTGCTTTGATCAAATGTCATTTTGATCAAGTATCTTTTCTATCAAGTGTCGTTTCAATCAATTGTCGTAGCACCTTTAGAAAAAATCAAAACAGATTAGAAATTTAAATATTTTTACTTATTTAACTTACGAAGATTCCGGGTATTTTTTCTTATTTTATCCAACAACCCAATTTACAATATTTTTGATTGAATTCTAATTTTTGATCCATTCTCCAAAAAAGCTTTCCATCTCTAAACTGGAGAAACTAGATTATACGGCTATCCAAAACTTCCTAATAAAAGATTCAGTTCTTTTCTTTCTTTCATATAGATATTATCCAGCTTGACATCATCTTTGCGGTTGGAGTCTTCAGCTGTAAAATTTCAATTTTCGGGAGAGAAACATAAAGCTAGACAAAAAAAATATTTTTTATTTTTTATTTTTTTTCTATTTTTATTATATCTCTTCCGCATTGCCATAATTTACTTTAACCAAAAAATTTAAGCTACAACAATAGCCACTAAGAGTGGTTATTAAGAAATTGAAAAAAATTAATTAATTACAAAATAATGTTGTCTTTGGTGAAGGGTGTATAGTAGTTAGTAACAGCCCTTACAACAAATACAAAACTAAAAGTGCCACTAAATGAAAATCTTAATGATTTTGGCAAAGAGAATGTTGAAAGCCAAACCTTCATTGCAACGTGTTAAATTTGTGCAAAAAAAAAAAAAAATTAAATAAACGTTATTATGGAGTTCTCTTCGACACAGACATGAAAAAGCAACGTAATTTATATTTAGTTTCAAAACTTTATCTTAAAAAAAAACAATTTGTTTTTTTCAAAATTGAATTTCTAACAGATATCATTTTAAAAAAATGCGTATTTAACACTTTTGTCGTGTTCTACTGAAAACTGGTGACTATGAAACAAAAAATTAACAAATGTCATAGTTTTAAGTAATCTTTTCCAAGCAGATTTAAATAATGTTCTGGGATCAATATCCTTGTCTCTAATAAAAAAAATTAGGGCCTGGTGTTTTAAGCAGATAGAAATATTATGACAATCTTGCATTAAAACGAACTTTTCACTTTAGTACCATTTAATATTTTTGAAGAAACCTTATTATTCCGTTAACTTCTCTTCAAAAATTTAAAATAAAGATTTTTAACAAAAGCTCCTCAAGTTAGTTCATGACATATTTTTAAAATTCTTCATTTTTTCAAATAATGAATTGTTTTTCAGATTTTCCTGAATACAATTTTTTAAAACTTGGTTTTTCTTGATTTGAATAAATTTCTGGTTTCACACGTTTCCTTAAAATTACACAAAATTACAAAACAAAAAAAAAATGTTGTAAAAAAGATGATTTTCAAGGGAAATTCAGAAAATTTAATATTTCAAATGTATCAGACCTCGACGAGCTTGTTTATTTTAATGTGAAGTCAGATAATTGTAATTCAATTGATAAAAATACAAAAATGTTTTTAATAGCAATTTTGTTTCTCCAACATAAATTAAATCTTGTCAAATAGAATTAAAATCTAAAAAGCATTTACAACAATTAATGGGCTTCAAGAAAGTGATTGGTATTAAATGAAAGAATTAATACAACAAGAGAAAAATTGTAGCCCTAACGAATATAAAAGTTGGTCGAAACATTTATAGTTTTTTTAAAGTTAGTAACAAAAATTTTGTTTCATCAAAAAAATTTCAAAT
This sequence comes from Diplosoma virens, assembly GCA_963680785.1. NCBI lineage: Eukaryota > Metazoa > Chordata > Ascidiacea > Aplousobranchia > Didemnidae > Diplosoma > Diplosoma virens. Next base: position 153,114 of record CAVMFT010000053.1, on the reverse strand, counting down.
CAATCTATTTTTGTCCACTGAACATTTATTAAATTAATTTTTGTGCAATTCTTATTTAGACATCAATAAATACCATCCTGATTGTTGTGTTTCTGATAATCGTACAGATCAAATCAACAAATAGATGTATTTGTACTTGTCCTGCTGCTGATTACTTTAAGATAATCAACAGGTATTTAATACTTTCTGCAACATTTATAGTATAAAATAAAAAATAAACCTCACTTTCAACAACACTTATACAGTTGCATAACACAAAATAAAACTTCACCAGGTCCGGAAATTTAAAAAAAGTTTCTTTTTATGGGTGGTTTTTCTTTACTTACCTTGGTCTATTGCCCTAAATTTCCATCTTGACTAGCTGTGCCATGCATCATCATAACGCAGACTAGTTATGCATTGGTTAAACAATCTTTTAATTTATTTGACTAATTTCCTTGTAACATTTTATATATTCTTTTTACTTTTCTCTTTTCAAACCAATTTTTTAGTCTCGGTTACCAATTTTTTTAGTCTCGGCTAGTGGTCTCCTTCTTAATCACGAAATGACGCGGCATCGATCTTGTAGACCAAACGCTTACACTAATTTAGATTGTGCATCACCAGCTTATTTAGATTGTGCATCAACAACAAACGTTCCCATTCCAACAGTGCTGTTTTGGATTTAGATTGTTTATCGCAAATCTCTCTCTCCACGTAAAAACTTGATTGACAAATACTTCTATTTTGTACTTGTAATCCTATAGATACTATATATACGAATAAATGACTGAAAACAGTTACTACGAAATACATACAAAAAAAACAAATCAAAGGTACTCACAAAAGTTTAGGAATGTGGAGAGCCAAATAACTTTAAGTAGACAATCGCGATTCCGAAGTTCAAAAACAATTAGCTACACTTCGGCCAAAATTACTTTTACCACTTAGATGACGAATAAATGAGTGTTTTTCCTCTGACGAACGTTATTTATATTCTGAGGATTTTTTGTTAATTAAATTTGAAATAAATAAAGAAAAAGTTAAAGGATGAGAAATTCATAAAGACAAAAGGACGGATATGTGTCAAGTCATTTGCCTTAAATTAGAAGGAAAGTTAAGGGCGAAAGGAATTCAGATAAATGACAAACTATAGTGCACTAAATAGAATATTATACCGTTGCGAATTGGTCACAGTTCAAGTCATTGCGCTTTAAATTATGTAGAAGGAAAGTTAATAAGGGCGAAAGGAGTTCAGATAAATGACAAACTATTGTGCACTAAATAAAGTTATTATACTGTTGCGAATTGGTCGCAATTCGAATCATTATGCTTTAAATTAAGAGGAAATTTAATTTTAGATTACTTCAAAACAGAAAGTGTTCTTTGTTTGAGACCAAAACAAGTGCAATCATGTTTCATTATCCAAGGCAGTTTTTTTCTATTTTTTTTCTGTTTTTTATTTCATTCTTTTATCTTATTTACGGCCCTACAGAAGATTCCCAACAAATGATTTTAACGAATTTCAAGACCGATTGTAATGGGCTTACAATTAAGCTTAATAACGGTTAACACTAGAATTACCGGTGCGGTCATTTTGACCGTTTTTGATTTTTAATTGCTCATATCTCTACTAAGGTAAACGTTAGAATATTGAAAGTTTATGACTTTTCCTAAGTCTTTGTCAACTTTTAGCATGTTAATTTTTATTTCATTCCTATGAACACAGCGGATATTGGATAGCGATTTATCTTAAATTACCGCCAACGGTCATTTTGACCGGAAAACAACTTGTAATTTTTCTACGAATAAAATTGCCTTGCAATAACGCCTTTTGTTGTATTATTGTTTCAAAACAATTGTGCAAGAATTAGTGTAGTATCTGGCAACAGTTAGTACTAGCTAGTTCATAATGTTGAGTCATTTGCAAAATGCCGAGATCAGAACGGGTTAGTAATATTCATGCTCTAGCTTGGCTAAACGCAATTGCAGACGATGATTCAGGGGATGAAAGCGAAGGTGAAAATGTTTGTGAAGGCTTAGATCAGGGGTCGGCAAATTCAGACCAAGTTTGACTTACATGGAAAGTGATTTCTTCAGATAGATCGGATTCAGATACTGATGTTGATGACCTGGAGCAAACTGATTCTGCAACATGTCAACTTTCAGCTCTGGCAGTGGCAGCAATGATACAAGTACTGCAGCACAAGCGCAGGGTGATGAGCTTACTCTAAACACCTTGGAAATTGGATTGGTTGTTAAGGACAGAACAAAATCGGAGCACATCAAATTTTCTTCAGAATCGAGTGGCAGGCAACAAGCTCAGAACGAGCTAACAGAAAGCGAAGTCTAACGCGATATGACAATCGCATGTTAGATGGTCCATTGAGTGCGTTTGAGCTACTCGTCGACAATTCAATGCTTACCCATGTTCAACAATATACAAAAGCTGAAGCTCACAGTGTGAAAAACAATAACGAGTAGAAATTATCACTAATTGAACTAAAAGCTTTTATTCCTTTCTGTATGTACGAGAAGCATAAAATGGAAAGAACCGACCGATTCTCGAGTTTTGGAATAAAAACTGGGGAGTACCTTTTTTTTCTAAAACTATGGATAGAAATTGCTTTTGCGAAATCATGAGGTTTCTTCAATTTGATATGCGAAGCACAAGACTATCTCGATTTCAAACGGATAAATTTGTTTTGATTTCTCCAGTCTGGGATAGGTTTATTGAAAAGTGTATTGTTTGCTACAAACCAGGACAAAATAGTACAATAAACAAACAATTTTTCTTAACTAAAGCCTGCTGCAGATTTATACAATATATGGCCAATAAACCAAACAAATTCGGTATCAAATTTTGACTAGCTGTTGATGAAAAATTTCAATGTATAACGCCATACCATATCTTAGCAAAGATGAAGCCAGACCAGCTAGACAAAGATTGTCTGAGAGTATGGTAATAAAGATAGTGGAGCCGTTCTTGGGCAAAGAAAGGAACGTCACAACTGACAATTTTTTTACTTCGACTCATCTTGCCATAACTTTGGAAAAAAAGACGTCACTTATCAGGACCCTGAACAAAATCCGAAAGGAAGTTGCTCCACTGGTAAAAGCTTTACAGCAGAGCAGATAATCCAGCAAACTCTTGGAAACAAAAGCGTTATATGGAAGAAACGCATAACTGCAGGAAATTTGGAAATGTTTCGAAGTACTCCAAGCAATTGTCCGAAAATTGCACAACTAATCTTGAACCACTTGGACACTTTGTTAATAAATCTTGACAAATATTTTTCATCGATATCTGTTGACCAGTATGACTGGGTTAGAAGCCCATTTTGTGGAATTTGAGCCAGCTGAAGAACAATTTACATTAACAGAAGAAGAAGAACTTGCCAGTGTTTCAAGTGATAGAACATTACAGTTGAAGCATTCCAAGCTTAGCTTGGATGCATTCTGGTTGTTGGTTGATAAGGAATATCATGCTATTGCCCAAAAAGTGCTTCGACTTCTTGTGCAATTTTCAACCTCCTACTTTTGTGCATTTGGATTTTCAGCTCTGACAACAATCAAGTACAAAAGGCGAGCACAATTGCTGTTTGTGGAAGATGAACTTCGTGTGTGTCTATCAAAAACACAATCCAATCTTAAAGAGTTGTGCAAGTTTCTTATTGAATTTTTTACAAGAATAAATATAATTTTTTATAGTTTGTATTAATATTTTTATAGTAAATAGATCTGAACATGAGTATTTTAATCTCATTTTATTAATCAAATGATGTTTTTTGCATATGACAATCAAATTATTGCACAGGGGTTCCTCAAACCTCTGGAATATTCCATTGGGGTTCCGCTCCACCAAAAAGGTTAAAAATCACTGACTTATATGTTGTACAAGAAGAAAACTTGAGATTCTATCTCGAGAAGAAATTTTATGTTTGACCTCATCACTGAACTGAGAGAAGCACATATTCAAGGAAAGACAGCTCCACTAGTCGCAGTTATGCTTCCACTTTTCAACAATTTTTATCAAAATTTGATCGTTGATGTAAGCAGAAAGCGAAAGTAAAGCCAAGTTAATCTGAACTGTGAGCAAAATAAAACTGCAAAATTCTGCTGTGAATGCCGTAGATCAGTTTGCGGAAAGTGTACAGGTTATGTAAAAGTTGTGTGAACTGCGTAGAGCGCTACAATTTTCTTTGTTTTTGTATGATATTGAATAGCCGCTTGTGGTGTATGTAAACAGCAGCATGATGAAAAATAACCATTTCGTATTTTGAGCTTATTTTAAGGTAAATTGTTTTCGTTTAGTTTCAGACCTGGTGTTTGTTGTAAATACAATAAAAACTTTGAGAAAATTTTAACCACGCAGCTAAGCAGCAGGTTGAAGGCCTTCAATGTAATTAGGAGATCAGGACCTACGCAGTATATTCCAGAACATAGTATTAAAAAGAAGCCTACAACGCACCAAAATCACACACTAAAGGTTCAAGTTATTATTAGGTATACTACAAAAGTTAAAAAAAACTTATAAGATAAAGTAAAGCTAAATTATTGCGTATTTTTCTCTTTATTAGACATACGGTCATTTTGACCACTCGCGGTAATTCTAGATAGGTCAAAAACGTGGTAATTCTAGTGTTAACATGATATTTAAAAAGAATATTCAATAAAGTAAAACCGCGTTGGTCAGTGAAAAAAAACTTGGTGCCATTCATTGAATTAAACTTAGATTATGTCGATTATGGTAACCTTAAAAACTGTGTTGCGTAGCTTTTGATTTTCCGGTTGATTTCTAGTTTTAGTTAAATTCACATGTAAAAGGCAGTATTAAAATTAGTATTTCTACTAGTTAAAAAAACAATAAATAGTTAAGATGGTATTTTATAAGATATAAAATGGGTTTAGTAGTTCAGTAGATTTAATAAATTAAAGAAGTTTTTTAAAAACTGAATTTTGATTTAATAAAGTTGATACTTTCAATCAAAGTTCTTTGTTTTAAGAATATTTGAGGGTCAAATGGAAATGAACAATAAAAAAATCGACAAGTTAACACAAAGTATTTTTCTAATGTTAGTTGATAAGTTTTTCCGGTAATGTGTTTAGTTTGCCTTTATACGACTCATAATGACGTTCAAAATGACTTTTGAATGAACCGAGTTATGAAAACGTCACACCGCGTTTATTGTAAAACATTAAATGAACGGAAGATACAACCGTGCTTTTAAAAGGAATTAAATTGCGTGTTGGCTAAAGCATATATTCGGGAGTTTAAAAAAGAGCTGATTTTATTTTGTTAAGAAATTCAAAGTTTTAATCACAAATAAACGGTTTTGACTATGATTAACTAAAAAAGCTTTTTTAAAACTTTATAAAATCACTATAGAAATCAAGTTAAAAGTTTTTAGTTTAGAATGAAATAGTCAAAAAGAAAACTGCGTAGAATGCAATGAGAATAAAAGATAACCAACAGTAACCTAGTTGCAGGAGAGTGAAAACAAGGTGACTCCTCTTTATAACTTATTTATTTTCCTGACTTGCAGGAAAACGTGGGAGGGACTATACTTAAAGCAACTCTCACGCAATTACCCCAACTTGCTTCCGGAGATATCAAGATACCCAATTGAAATTTTTTATTTTTGGTTTTGGAAAAGAAATAAGACCAAAAGTTAGAACTCCTTGCCAAGATTGCCAAGCAAAGAATAGAGCCGTGAAGCGTGTTTCCCTAGAACACAACAGAATGGAGCAAGTAGGTTTTGAGCCGTGGGCCTGTCGATCACTTTTGTCATCAATCACGGCGCTCTTAACCGCTTGCCTTCCTTTGTTAGGCAATATCAAGAAATTATTTTGAACTCCACTATACTTGAAAAGTATCAGTAAAATCGTTTTATGTGTTTTATTCTTCTCACTCAATTGAAACATGCAGGCAAAAAAGTTAATTTGATTTTTTGCCGTCTAGGCAAATCATACATTACTGTTCAGAAGGTTCGTATAATGATTAATTTTTATTCTATTTTTATTATTTTATCTTTAGGTTTATTCTCCTGACTCACAAGAAGAAGCTATACATAGGATAAGTGACTAACTCAACCTGCTTCCGAAGATACCAAAATATTGCTGTCCGGTTGAAATTTTTTATTTTTTTTTTTATTAATTTATCTCTATATTTATCCTCCTGACTCGCAGGAAAGCGACGGAGGCGCTAATACATAGGGTAAGCAATTACCCCGATCTGCTTTCGCAGATGCCAAGATATTGCTGTCCGTTAGTAATTTGATGGAAATATGACATGCTTGCTTGTCTAGACCACTAAGCGGGGGAAATTGCCGTAAAGTATCTTTCCCAAGGATACAAGAGAATGGCGCGAATAGGTTTTGAACCAAAACCATGTTGATCATAAGCACGGCGCTTTAACCACTCGACCACGCTGCCGACTTTAGTTTTTATTTCGGTTTTTAGTTTAACTGCTTGCCAAGAGCATAGTGCAAAGTGTTTTCCAATAACACAACAAAATGACCGGAAGGGGTTTTCTACCAGACCATGTTGATGACCAGCACGGCGCTTTAGCCACTTGACCACACTACGACATATTGAATTTCGACTAATATCACAATAATACTGTTTATCACTCCATTGTCCTAATATTTAAAAACAATGATGTTGTATCTTTGCACGAATACACAGGTTTATTAAAAAACAATAATAAATATTCACAAAAAAAGTACTTTGATGAACCGAAATACATGCGCAAATTTAACTGGTTACAATTATGCTTGGAGATACGCGTGTCCAATAATTGATCGAGCAGAAGGCGCTGATTAAGATTATATCACAACACCTCCCCAAATAAACTACGACAAAAAAATATATACATATTAGCAACAATATTTTTTTGGAGGTCTCTTTGTTCTCGCTGATCGTCGTAGATTGTGTCGCCCGTACTCGTCTCCGGTTGGTAGTCTCGGATTGTTGCGTTGGTTCATCGAAGAAGAACTAGATGCGTGGTCAGTCCCGGCTGGAAATGTTTCTGTAGACGAAACGCTCGTTGGGATTTCACAGGAATCATCATCTTGATCCGAACCGTATCGAGGTCGAAGTTGATCAAGATGTCTTCTCCAAGTTGGTCCTCGAGGAATGACTCGTACATTAACGCTTCGTGTACCATGGACTTTCGTAACTATCGCAGGCACCCATCGTGGGTCACGATTTCTTCTAGGGCCGAAGTACAGTGCGTAACAAGGGTCTCCTAGTGAGTAATGATGTTCGACTTTCGAAACCACTTCCGAGTCTTCAGCATTTGAATGCTTGCTCGCTTGTCTTGACTGTCTTCCCTGCAGGAGATGCGGAATGGATGAAACCAAAGTGTCAATTTTGGTGCGTATTCTTCTTCCATTCAACAATTCGCTTGGTGACAGTCCCGATGCAAAAGGAATTCTTCTATATTGCATTAGAAATTCTTGCAAAGCTTCCTTTGGAGGTAACGAGGATTTTCTAAATGCCTGTTTGAACGATTGTATCAAACGCTCGGCAGCACCGTTTGTTGCTGGATGATAAGGTGCTCCGGTGAGATGTACAATGCCTCGTTGTTTGCACCAAGCTTGGAACTCTTGAGACATGAATGTTGTGGCATTATCGGTCACCAACGTGTGGGGATATCCGAAATGAGCAAATTCTTGTTCAAGTATAGCAGTAGTACTTTTCGAAGACGTTGAGGTTGTTGGATGAATGCAAGGATATTTTGAATAAGCGTCTACAAGGACTAACCAGTTTCTTCCCAGAAAGTTGATCGCATGGTCCAAGTGGAGTCTTGACCATGGTTTTTCTGGCATCATCCACGGATGGATTGAAGGTTTAGCCGGCTTATTTTGAAATTGGCCACAGGAAGTGCATTTGCGACATAAGTTCTCGATGTCAAAGTCAATTCTTGGCCAATAGACAGTTGACCTGGCAAGTTGTTTCATCCGTTGCATGCCGAAATGTCCAAGGTGTAATAATTTAAGTATATGATTACGTAGGGTTGAAGGAATTATTACCCGTAAGCCGTAAAAAACGCAACCATTCTCTGTTGACAACGAATTTTCCAACTTTTTGAAGTCTTTAAGCTCTTCCGAAAATGCATGCGGCCATCCTTCCTTCACAAATCGCATTAGTTGGGAAAGAATTGGATCCTTGGCAGTCTCTCTGACCACAAGCAATGGATTGTCAGGATTGATTTGACGACTGATTGTTCGAACTAAACAAACGCTATCGACATCATCTTCCATCTCCTCCCCATCAAAACTTGTGTCAGCTAAGTGATCAGTTAAGTTGGTGAGTTTCAACTTCATCATCGCCAGACGACCTAGTAAATTTAGATTGGGCACCTTAGTGACAATTACAGGAAAGGTCACGTCAGGCTACCTTCAGCAACTTGATATTGAACTGATACAGGTTGTAGAATGGGTTTACCCAGCGTTTGCCACGTCGCTTCACAGCAAAATGTGTCACTGGCTCCGCTATCAATTTCAAACTTAATTCTGCGGTCATTAAGTCTAATCGTTTGATAGATGGGTGAAACAGAACATTGGATTTTGTGCACCATTTTCATCTGTTGTTTCACAAGCTTATTATCTCTTAGTCGAGACATGCATACAGATTGCAGATGACCTGTTTTCTTGCAGAAGCTGCAAATAGCTTTAATGTTGGGACAAGCTTTGCTAAAATGTCCAGAATTTCCACACCTGAAGCAGGCGGTTTTTTTTTCTTGCGTTTTGGAAGTTTTGGACTTTGCGTGATAAACTTTCTGCACCGACGTAGAAGGTTGATCGTGTACGGTTTCCTTTGCTACCTTGGCTGCTTCTTCCACTTCTTGAGCCACTCTGATGGCGTTGCTAAACTCCAGTTTATTGTCCTTGAGCTTGAAGAGTGTCTTCAAAACTGCTTCGTTGTCTACTGAACAGATGAATTTAGTTCGCAAGGCTTCATCTAATGGATCTTTAATGGATTGAAAATCACATGTAGCTGCATCTTGTCGTATTCTGCTTGCCAGTTCAGGAATAGTTTCGCCAGGTTTGCGTTTCATGTCAGACCAAAACTTGAAACGTTCTCTGACAACAAATCGTTTTGGGTCGAACTGCTCTGCCATAAACGTCTGAATATCATTCATGGTTAGCTCATGTATGCTTTTGACAGATTGTTGCTGAGCCGCTAAGTTGCTAAGCATTTTGTAAACGGAGTTAGATTGGTTGGTAAGAAAAATTTGTGCTTGCTTGTTGTCGGGAATAGAGTTAGCAGTGACGAATGTTCGGAACCTTGCCAAATAATCAGTCCATAACTCAGATGTGGAATCGAATGGTTGAAAACTTGCCATCGGTGTTGGAACATCTTCTCGCGGGTTGTTCAAGCTGCTTTGTAGAATTTTTAGCTGCTCTTGAAGCATTGTCATTTGCTCTTGATGCTCGCCGCGTAAAACTGCCATTTGCTCTTGATGTTGCTTATTTAACAACAAAATTAGTTCGGAAATTTCACTCATTTTGACAATTCAAGCTGTTAATGCAAATTCAACAAATTTTCTTTCTTGAATCCTCGTCGCCACTTTTGCCTGTTGTATCTTTGCACGAATACACAGGTTTATTAAAAAACAATAATAAATATTCACAAAAAAAGTACTTAGCCAAAAACAACCGTATTAAAATAGAATGCTTTTAGTTCGTTTGCTGTAGTAGCTTTATAACTTTGAACTGACTGATGAACCGAAATAGATGCGCAAATTTAACTGGTTACAATTATGCTTGGAGATACGCGTGTCCAATAATTGATCGAGCAGAAGGCGCTGATTAAGATTAGAAGCGTTTAAGAAAACACTACGTCATCGATTGCACAATATCACAACAAATGACCATAAAGATAGTCAGGTTTTTAAAATAGAAACAAACTTTGTCTGATTAATTTAGAAAAAATTGGCTACACAGAATAAACAAGTAAAGTGAACAACGATCAGACTAAAAAGAAAATCATCAACCAGACAGGTGTTTCAACATTTGAATGTTCATCGGTTGTTTTAACTCAAACCCACATGCCGAATGTAGCCGGCAACAACATTATTTGTGGGCAAGGGAAGAACTTTAATTGATATACAACAGGTATGGCGAGCTGCAACTCTTAAAATTCAACGATCTATCTGTCGCTCCAAAATTTATGGCATTAGTTCTGTAAGAAATGTGAAAACCTTTTTTTTGGTCTTTGCCAATTTTGTGTTACCAGACCTCGCATTTTGAGTTCTTTCTAACCAACAATGAAATTGACATAATTTTGAAAAACTGTCCCTGGGGAACGACAAGCTGGTTACAGTTTGAATTTGAAATTATTCGGAACCGCTCTTAATATATTGCACAACACAATCATCAGTTACGATTCAAAGTTTGAAATATATAACTGAAAAAATCTCTGGTTTATTTGAAAAAAATGAAATTCAATTTTTATGTTCAAAACCAGATATTTATTTGAAAAACTAAAATTTAGTTTGAATGAAAATTATTTGATTTTAGGAAAAAAATTGTTTTTAAAATAACCAAAGGAATGGACGGAACCATAACTCTTTTGATTTTTTAATAGTGTTTTTAAAAACTTTTTTTACCTTTCGGTATTCTTTTTAAAGGCTAACAGAAAATTAAAAGAGTTTTGGTTCCGTCCATTCCTTTGGTCATTTTAAAGTTCTGTTTAACCAAGAATTTATTCGAAAATTTCTTTATTTGTATTTAATTCTTTTTATTTGTTTTCTTATTTTTGCTAGTAAAATTATCAAAATGTTAGTGTTAATGTTTTTAATTGATTTATTGATTATTTCAATTGCAAAATCAGAAGAATCTTGTGATGTTTCAACAAACTCCGAGATTCCCTCCACAAAGGAAATTGATGTAATCGCGTCTCTTCGAAGTTGTTTAGGTAATTTAAAAAATTGTCAAAATGGAATCGAAACAAAAGGTATGGGTAAGCCTATGTCCATCTCAAAAAGTATAATTTATTTTTGAAAAATATTAAATTTTAATCGTATTTTTTAAGCATCTGTTAATATTATCAAACCTAGGCTGCTTTCCAAACCACTTTCATATTTAAACTCTTTACTTGTTGGACAATGTTGCGGCTTTTAAAATTGAACAACTGTCAATTAATCACCACAGCTTGCTTTCGTTCATACCCAGATACTGGTGTCTCTTTGAAAATGATTTTTATCTGTCATTTGTAAAATCATTCCACACTTGAAATGTTAGTGAAATTAAGCATATATTGATCAATAGTTCTTAAACTGGATTTGTGAACTCCTGGGAGGGCCGTCAGCAATTTTCCGGGACTCCCCGTAAAACCGAATAATTTTAATATTGCAGATAATTTTATTTTTGCTACAAATTTATCAATTTATCTAAGAGATTGATTAAAATATTTTCAAGTTTCATAACAATTAAATGATGACATTTTTATTTGTTTAAGTTTTGTAGTACATTTCTTGAGTTTTTTTAAAGATCAATTAAAATTCGCAAATATTTAAAAAAAACCATAATCTTATTTTTTGTTAAATAAACAATAATTATTTTTCTTCCGAAAAAAATTTGTTTATTTATGAAAAAGAATATTTTGAATGACCTAAAACAAATAGTATTAAATGTATAGTTAATTAGTTTCAAAAGTATGTCGTCGTCGTCGTCGTCGTTTGAAGAGGTATCCACTCCAGGCCAGACACAAACAGGACTGGGGCCGAGGGTTTATTCTTTTACTACCCCAGACTGCTGCACTGCCTGGATCAGATGCTGGCAGTGATGTCATTAAGCCAGCATCGAGTTTCGTCATCCAAAACCGTCAGACCTCGTGCTCCATGTGGTGCCCGATGTATAGGGCACGCTGTTAGTACATGGTCTGCGGTTTGCTCAGAGGCGCCACACTCGCAATTCGGTGAAGGAGTGAGACCCGATTTGTGCATGGACGAATGGAATCGCCCAACACCAGTCCGCAGGCGGTTGAGTTTAACCCAAGCTGCTCGGGGTAAGCCCATCCCAACAGGCCTGGCACCGGTCCGGGGCACAAAAGCACGGAGCTTGGAAGCACCTTCACAGTACTCCGCGTTCCATTTAAGATTTGTCCATTCAGAGGCGCGGATGCCAAGTCTGGCAAGGTTGTCCAAGAGATTCCGCGCACCTGGCACAAACGGGCGTCTAGATCTTAGTCTCACTTGGCAAGTATCTGAGGACCCACTTAACAGACCATGCAAGATATGATCGGGGTCCAGAGATCCACGGTAAGCCAAGGAGAGTGTCGCTCCCATTCGGCGAAGCTCAGCTGGCTGGATGCCTGAAAGTATAGGTAGGTGGTCCGTTGGAGTGGGACGCAGGCATCCAGTAACTATGCGCAAGGCGTCGTTCAAGACACTGTGAATGAGGCGAGTGTGAACACTGCGACACCAGACTGGCGCACAGTACTCAGATGTTGAGTAGACTAGAGACAAGGTGGCTATGCGTAGTGTTTTAGCACCAGCACCCCATCCCGAGCTCACGAGTCGCCTCAGCAGTGTGACGCGCGAGGATAGTTTTTTGCGCAATGCCACTAAATGGTGACGAAACGTGAGCGATCTGTCCAGTTTTACCCCAAGATAAGTAGGGGTTGGACAGAACGGTAAAAGTCTACCGTTGTTGTAGACCTTTAGCTCATGTTTGGCCTCTCGGTTATTTAAATGAAAGGCTGTCGTCACCGTCTTAGTGTGACTGAGCTTCAACCTCCAAGTCTGGAGATACGCTGACAGTGTGGACATGTCTTGGCTTAAGGTCCCCTTCAAGTCCTTCCAGTTTCCAGAAGAGTGCAACAATGCTAAATCATCAGCATAAGCAAACTTTCTGGAAATCATGGAAGGAAGATCGTACGTATAGATGTTAAATAGGAGGGGAGCCAAGACCGATCCCTGAGGAACGCCGTTTTTAAGACGGCGTAGCCTGCTTTGCTTGCTGTCACCGGTGGTAAGGGTGAAACTTCGATTTCGGACAAGCTCCATGATCATTTTGACCATGTGCTTATCCGGAAGTAGTCTCAGCAGCTTGCAGGTAAGGCCACGGTGCCAGACAGTGTCATAAGCAGCTGTCAGATCGATAAATACAGCACCGGCCTTCTTTTTAGCTTCAAAAGAATCTTCGATGTTCTGGGTTAGCAGAGCAACTTGATCTACGGTTGACTTCCCGCGTCGGAACCCAGCCTGCTCTTTAGGGAGCAGCGGATCGATTAATGGTTCAACGCGGGCGTAGATAAGCCTCTCGAGGATCTTGTAGGGGACACAGAGCAGAGATATCGGTCGATAACTCTTTGGGTCCCCCACGGGCTTTCCGGGTTTTGGGATCGCGACCACAAGTGCTCTTCTCCAGATCTTGGGAATTTTGAGTCGGCGCAAACAGGAAAAAATGAAGTCATGTAACCAGGACTTCAAAGCAGCTCCGGCATGGAGTATAAGCTCGGGGCAGATGGAATCAGGTCCCGGAGCTTTACCTGGTTTTAAGTGTTGAAGGGCAGCAGCAAATTCTCTCTGTGAAAAATTGTCAGAGATATTTACTGCGTCTGGTGTTGTGGCCCTCCAAAGGTCAGACACTTCTTGAAAGACAAGTCGAGATGACTTGTGGTCAACAGCCTCGTATTTCCCATTTCTAACCAGCTGAGATGCAATAGCATCGGCTGAAACGGGACAGTGACGAGGAGAGTGTCGTGACCTACCAGTAAGGTTGTTCAAAATACTCCACGCTTTACGACTAGAGTATGAGAAATCAATGCTCCGAACTGCCTCGGACCATCAATCCCTCCGCTTTCTGTCAAGCTTGGCAAGTAGATCTGTATCAGCCAAGCTTGAGTCGTCTCCTTGAGGAGACTGCAGAAAGGTTTTATAGAGGGATTCACACTCTGCATCCCAACACGGAATGTAGGTATTTCGATACCCGCGTGGGATAGTCTTTTTGGCTGCTTTCTTAATGGTGTTACAAAAGTCCTGGTAAGCCGCATCCACATCAAGTGTATCAGGCGGCAACAAAGTCTTTGCGAATTTATTCGTCAAAGCAATGTAGTGACTCCATTTGGCCTTGTGGAAGTTCCATTGCTTAACAGGCATGCTTGGCACTGCCATAGCAAACCTTATTGGTGTAATAAGCGAAGGTCGATGTTGTGACCTGGGGAACTTCTCAAGGACACGTCTATCCGGTAAGCGACTGTTTGGACCTACGCTGGCGAAAGCTAGATCCGGATTGGTACCAGTGTTTCAGCGGCCGGAATAAAAACTGGGAGCGTCCTTGGCATTATATAGGAGGGCAAGACAATTAACACTTGCCCATCCAGCCAAGCACTCACCGTCCGGACTGTTGTCATCGTAACCCCAGTCAGCGTGACGACAGTTAAAATAGCCAGCGTACAGACAGGGGTGGGGAAACACTGGAAGATCCAGGGTTCGCAATCGCGTTGGCGGTGGTTTGTAGACGTTGACTATTTTATAGCCATCAACGTCCACACACAACCACTCGATCTCCGATGTCGGTGGAGATTGGTCCAAAAGCGTGTATCTCAGTCGCTCGTGGACAAACGTGGCAAGACCATGCTTTCTGCTTAAAGAAGACTCAGCTAGTTGGTAGTTTGGTAGTACCAACTTCTCTGCATCAGTGCAGTGGGTCTCCTGCAATAGGATGACGAGTGCCTCAGACTGCATAGCGAGATGATGAAGAACGTTCATCTTGCTTGCAGTGAGGCCTTCGATGTTCAGATGAAGAATAGTGGGTCTTCGGAACTTGTTGGCAATGTGCCCTGAAAAGGGCAGTTTTATCCTAACATTGCCCCGTCCTGAAAAGGACGTTTGCCGATAAGCAGACCCACACTGAACATCGGAATGGGTGGATACCCTTCCGTTTTGGTAGGTTCGGTTTCGGTCTGTCATTTTAAAATCTATGAACAGACTTACTCACGGCCCAGGCTGCGTGAAAGCACCTACCATCTGGGCCGAATGACCTAAAACAAATAGTATTAAATGTATAGTTAATTAGTTTCAAAAGTATGTAGTTAAGCACCATTAAAATAAAATAATAATATACATTTAAAAATAGGTATCAAAAAGAGTTAAGTTGCAAAAGTCAAATTCTATTCGTTGAATGATAGCAAAAAAACCTTTGTTTAAAAATATTTCTTTATAATTTGTATTTTCAAGATTTTTTCTATCGAGTTATGAACCTGACAACTTTTAGCCTTTGACTTTCATGTAAAACATTTACGGTTCATTTCAGATTGCTGTTGAGTAGTAAATTATTGCTATTTTTAGCTAAATCAGACGTGGCATTGAAAAAGAATAGTCTATTGATAAATACAGCATTTGTAATTTTCTTTTTGTGTTGTTATATTAATCACATCATAATAATTCGTCATAAAATACGTTTCCCAAAAGCACAACGTAAATAACACGATTAGACAAAGAGTGGAACATGCTCAAAAGTCAAAATGCTATCATAAGAAAGTATTCCACGCATTTATTTTACAATATCGAAAAACATTTTAACAGTTTATTTAATGAGATTTACTACCTAAAATTAAAAACTACACAAAATATTTGAATATATAAAAATACAAGGTACTAACTTTAAAAATAACGCTTAAAAGTACATTAAATTTTTCGGCCTCGTTACTTTTTAAACACCGAAATTTTTTGGTAGCCAAACAAAGTTGAAATTCAAGTTTTATAATGCATAAAAAACCGTATGGTATATATGTGTACGTGTAAGCAGTTAAGATGTGTGTTTAATGGCGATTAATTCAAAACGGTTGTAACTAAGCTAAGCATTCACTAAAAACTATTCAAATATGAAGCAAACTGTTTTGCAAAAAAATACTGTCAGGAAACGTTTAAAAAAAGATTTGAAATAAATTGGGTGATGATGGCTTAAGAACAAAAATAAACAGACAAAAATAGTGTCCAGTGTTAAATAGAAGTGCAGCAGTATAAAAAACTAAATTTTTTTAACACAAAAAGTACTTACCTCCGATTATACAATTATATATAACACTTGAAGTTTATACTTCCGATTATCTGATTATATTTAACACTAGAAGTAGGGGAGACCGGGTCTGGTTGTCCACTATCCTGGTTGTCACATTCAATTTTTTGAGTATTTCGCAACTTTGTGCAATAATCACTTTAATGTTAAATCACGTGTCTTTACCTCTTTGTTTGCCAGATGTACTTTGACTTTGATTGAGTAAGCACAGTTTGAATAAAGTTGAAAATACTACTTTTTGCTAAAAATTCAAATTTTTTTTGTTTTTGTTCAAGAAAGGATAGAAACAACTAGGATAAACGTATTATCAACATCGATATGTCGTTGGAGGCGTAAAAGCATTGGCACTATTGTAAAATAAGTTTTTATTTAGCTGGTAGTACAGTTTTTGAATTAGGTTTAGTCGAATTCAAGATGGCAGGTCTGTGCAGGTTGTCACAAAAAAATTAGTAAAGGTTGTCACACTGTGACTATGCCTAACTGCTGTTTTATTTATGTAAAGATTAAAAGCAGAAATTAGAGATCGATTTATTACAATAAGTGTAAGCCTACTTTAAAATCCCCACTTTTTAACGTTGGCAGCAAAAAAATTGTTAAATTTTTGCGCTCCGTCTTTGCTATTAAAATAGTGTTTGCTTCATTGAGAAACGTTGAAGCATATTTACAGCTTGGGAGATTTGAGACATCAAATGAAATCTTGTCCAAAAATAAATGATTGTTCTTTCTGGTTTGCTTTTGAGATATAGGCCAACCAAGAGTAACTCAAAAATTTAACACGCACAAAACCGATAATTGTAAAAATATTTTATATTTCCAGTGAGAATATCATGTTTTCATTTTACTGTTTAGGAAAGTTTATATATATATATATACTCGTATATATATATATATACTTTTATATATCTTGAACAAGCGATCCGAGTTTGTCTCCAAATGCCGACACCGGAACAAATTTAAATTAAAGAAAGCCTAGCCTGATTTAATATTTTTCAAATTTTTTCAAATTTTATTTAATTTTAATTTTATTTCGATTTTCCGATGTTTGAGCTTTTAATTTTGCAATCCTTTGCCCCCCCCGTTTACGCCGTGTTTACTCATTGTTGTCGTGTTCCCACTATATCTGTTCCTGCGCCCCCTAATCTCCTCTATAGCCATTTCCTCGCTGTCCGTTCACGCCTCACTACTTCCTTCCTTTACAATGTTCTTTCTCTCCCACTATCTACCGCGCATTTGTAATTTGATCGCCAGTCAGTTTTTTGCAGCGTCAAATACGTAAATGTTTAGTTTGATTACAAAATTCTAAATTCTAAATTTTGAGCCTTACAACTAGCTTGCTTACTCAAATATTTTTAAATTTTTAAATTTTTAAACTTTAAATTTTCAATTTTATTTTATTGTATTTTAATTAACTTATATTTACTTTATCCGTAATATTATTACTTTTGGCTTTACTATCATAATTAGCTTTTTCGTGCGTTTTTTCTTAACTTTTCGTATGCGTTTAGAATCACCTCCTGATGAGCCAAAAAGGCGAAACAGACTGTTGAGGTTTTAATAAAATCTCTTTTGTGGCTTTTGTAATTTAATTTAATGCTCTGAGTTTTCATTGAGCTCTTTACTGACAGTCTTGCCACTTTTATTATTATATATATATATATACATTATACATGTACAGTAATTATAATGATGCCGCGTAATTATACAAGAAAAAGTGAACGAGGCAATGCTAAACCTGATGAAATGTTGAGAGCAGTTTGACGGGAGAGAGAGTATTCGAAAACTGCTGAGAGTTTTAGTATCAATTACAAAAAACTTTCACGTTATAGAAAAAAATTTTCTGACGAAGAAATTAAAGGAGAAGATTCATCTCCAACAACGACTGTGGGGTACACCAGAAACAGGCAAGTGTTTACAGATGCACAAGAAATAATGATTGTTGAGTATCTTCTAAAAGCATCGGATATTTATTTTGGATTATCACCATAGGAATGCCGAAAACTTGCTTACAGATTTGCTAAAGCTAACTGTATAGAAATACCAAAAAGTTGGTATGAAAAACAACAAGCTGGTCTTGATTGGCTTACATATTTTTTAAAAAGACACCGCCAATTGTCACTCCGCACTCCAGAAAGTACAAGTTTAGCTAGGGCAAATAGCTTCAACAAAAACAATGTTAATTCTTTTTTCCAAAATTTGAAATTAGTTTTAAATAGGCATAAGTTTCAGCCTTTGGACATTTAGAACATGGACAAAACAGGCGTAACTACTGTACGTAAGCCTGATAGAATTATTGGAAGATGTGAAACGAAGCAAATAGGCGCTATACCATCGGCTGAGCGAGGTACATTTATTACTGTAGCAGGCACCATATCAGCAAGTGGAAATTCTATTTCCTCTCACTTTATTCACTTTTATTTTCCTCGAGTAAAATTTCAAAGGCATTTCCTTAATGGAGCACCACCTGGAAGCAAAGGAGGTGAGAATCCATCTGCATGGATGACAAAAAAGCACTTTTTAGATTTTTTAAAGCACTTTGTTGAGCATGTTCGCTGCACCCACGAAAAACCTTGCCTTCTTTTACTAGATAATCATGAATCGCATATAAGCATTAAAGGATTAGACTTCGCTAAAGAAACTGGCATTGTAATGCTTTCATTTTCGCCACACTGTACTCATCGTTTGCAACCGCTGGATCGATCTATATACGGACCATTTAAAAATATTTTAATACAGCGGCTGATGAATGGCATCTTAATAACCGCGGTGAAGGAATGACCATCTATGATTTGCCAGCTTTGGTTGCAATTGCATATATAAATGTTGTAACGCCATCAAATATTCAAGCAGGCTTTAAATCGACCGGGATATATTCTTTTAGCAGCCAAATATTTTCTGATTCGGACTTTTTGCCAGGATATGTAACTGATCATGACCTTTTATTGCCAGCAGCTGGAGAAGCAAGAATGACTTCCAACAAGACTCCGGAAAACTTATTAAAAGATCAGCTGTTTTGAAATAACGAGATTGCAAATACTGTAGCACTGCTGCTGATATAGAACAGCAACCTTCTACATCATCAGATGCAGCTGTAAATCCTTCCAAGCAAGGATCGGAAGCGCTGAGCAGTCCGTTGTTTAGTAGATCAGAAAGTATATCGCCAGTTCAAGTTCGTCCGTTTTCAAAAACTCAACCGCGCAAAAATAACAAAAAAAAAGGTCACGAAAACAAAAGTAAGAAATCCTGACTGACACTCCAGTTAAAACAACAATCGCACAAGCAAAGTCCAGCAAAAAGGTGCGATTACCTAAAAATGTACAATACAATTTGTTTTATAAAAATAGTTCGCCCACAAGACAAAACGAGAAGAAAAACCAACTGCCCTTGCTAAACAAGAATGGTATTGCCTGGTATGTATGGACTCCTATTCCAATGGCAAGTCAAAAAAAATTTGGGTGCAGTGTTTCTCATGCAAAAATTGGGCACACAAAAAATGCACTTCTTTTTCTCAAAGTTATGTGTGTCATAACTGTGATGCCGATGAAGAACCAAAGAGAAATTAATATCTCAGTGTAACTTGTTCAAGATGAGCGTAAAAACATTTGATTTTTTTATTAAAAAAAAATCAAGCTGTTTTGTGCAACTAAATGTGCAGATTGCATGCCTATTTTGGTTACTTATCCTTCCTTAAACACAGCTAGTGTAACTCTGATCTTATCTAATTGTATCTGTCGCTCGACTGTGAAGCAAAAATAAAACATCTTTGTAAACAGCCAACTGGAGAAGAAATACGGTGCTATTTTTAATTGACATGTATATAATATTTTTGTATTGTTTTTTATCAATAAATTGTTCGTTTGATCTTGGCGAATAGCAAAATTTAAAAGCAACTGAATGAGTGTCGACTCACAAATAGCTGTTACATTTTACCCCAATGCTTGTGACAACCAGGATAGATTTGCGAGGTTGTCACACTTTTTTGACTGTTTTAAAACTGTCCAAAAACATGTTTATTGTTGCTGAAAAACGAAAAAAATACTCTAAAGTTATAGCTGAAGACTTTAACTAAAGAAAAAAACAAAAAAAAAATTTGAAAATCGAACAACTATTTGCTAGATTATAAAGTTTGAAATTTGTGACAACCAGACCCGGTCTCCCCTACTTACCTCCAATTATCTGATTATATTTAACACTAGAAGTACCTACATCCAATTTGGATACATTTGTAAAGCTCGTCGTCGTCGTCGTCGTTTGAAGGGCATCCACTCCAGGCCAGACACAAACAGGACTGGGGCCGAGGGTTTATTCTTTTACTACCCCAGACTGCTGCACTGCCTGGATCAGATGCTGGCAGTGATGTCATTAAGCCAGCATCGAGTTTCGTCATCCAAAACCGTCAGACCTCGTGCTCCATGTGGTGCCCGATGTATAGGGCACACTGTTAGTACATGGTCTGCGGTTTGCTCAGAGGCGCCACACTCGCAATTCGGTGAAGGAGTGAGACCCGATTTGTGCATGGACGAATGGAATCGCCCAACACCAGTCCGCAGGCGGTTGAGTTTAACCCAAGCTGCTCGGGGTAAGCCCATCCCAACAGGTCTGGCAGTGGTCTCGGGCACAAAAGCATGGAGCCTGGAAGCACCTTCACAGTACTCCGCGTTCCATTTAAGATTTGTCCATTCAGAGGCGCGGATGCCAAGTCTGGCAAGGTTGTCCAAGAGATTCCGCGCACCTGGCACAAACGGGCGTCTAGATCTTAGTCTCACTTGGCAAGTATCTGAGGACCCACTTAACAGACCATGCAAGATATGATCGGGGTCCAGAGATCCACGGTAAGCCAAGGAGAGTGTCGCTCCCATTCGGCGAAGCTCAGCTGGCTGGATGCCTGAAAGTATAGGTAGGTGGTCCGTTGGAGTGGGACGCAGGCATCCAGTAACTATGCGCAAGGCGTCGTTCAAGACACTGTGAATGAGGCGAGTGTGAACACTGCGACACCAGACTGGCGCACAGTACTCAGATGTTGAGTAGACTAGAGACAAGGTGGCTATGCGTAGTGTTTTAGCACCAGCACCCCATCCCGAGCTCACGAGTCGCCTCAGCAGTGTGACGCGCGAGGATAGTTTTTTGCGCAATGCCACTAAATGGTGACGAAACGTGAGCGATCTGTCCAGTTTTACCCCAAGATAAGTAGGGGTTGGACAGAACGGTAAAAGTCTACCGTTGTTGTAGACCTTTAGCTCATGTTTGGCCTCTCGGTTATTTAAATGAAAGGCTGTCGTCACCGTCTTAGTGTGACTGAGCTTCAACCTCCAAGTCTGGAGATACGCTGACAGTGTGGACATGTCTTGGCTTAAGGTCCCCTTCAAGTCCTTCCAGTTTCCAGAAGAGTGCAACAATGCTAAATCATCAGCATAAGCAAACTTTCTGGAAATCATGGAAGGAAGATCGTACGTATAGATGTTAAATAGGAGGGGAGCCAAGACCGATCCCTGAGGAACGCCGTTTTTAAGACGGCGTAGCCTGCTTTGCTTGCTGTCACCGGTGGTAAGGGTGAAACTTCAATTTCGGACAAGCTCCATGATCATTTTGACCATGTGCTTATCCGGAAGTAGTCTCAGCAGCTTGCAGGTAAGGCCACGGTGCCAGACAGTGTCATAAGCAGCTGTCAGATCGATAAATACAGCACCGGCCTTCTTTTTAGCTTCAAAAGAATCTTCGATGTTCTGGGTTAGCAGAGCAACTTGATCTACGGTTGACTTCCCGCGTCGGAACCCAGCCTGCTCTTTAGGGAGCAGCGGATCGATTAATGGTTCAACGCGGGCGTAGATAAGCCTCTCGAGGATCTTGTAGGGGACACAGAGCAGAGATATCGGTCGATAACTCTTTGGGTCCCCCACGGGCTTTCCGGGTTTTGGGATCGCGACCACAAGTGCTCTTCTCCAGATCTTGGGAATTTTGAGTCGGCGCAAACAGGAAAAAATGAAGTCATGTAACCAGGACTTCAAAGCAGCTCCGGCATGGAGTATAAGCTCGGGGCAGATGGAATCAGGTCCCGGAGCTTTACCTGGTTTTAAGTGTTGAAGGGCAGCAGCAAATTCTCTCTGTGAAAAATTGTCAGAGATATTTACTGCGTCTGGTGTTGTGGCCCTCCAAAGGTCAGACACTTCTTGAAAGACAAGTCGAGATGACTTGTGGTCAACAGCCTCGTATTTCCCATTTCTAACCAGCTGAGATGCAATAGCATCGGCTGAAACGGGACAGTGACGAGGAGAGTGTCGTGACCTACCAGTAAGGTTGTTCAAAATACTCCACGCTTTACGACTAGAGTATGAGAAATCAATGCTCCGAACTGCCTCGGACCATCAATCCCTCCGCTTTCTGTCAAGCTTGGCAAGTAGATCTGTATCAGCCAAGCTTGAGTCGTCTCCTTGAGGAGACTGCAGAAAGGTTTTATAGAGGGATTCACACTCTGCATCCCAACACGGAATGTAGGTATTTCGATACCCGCGTGGGATAGTCTTTTTGGCTGCTTTCTTAATGGTGTTACAAAAGTCCTGGTAAGCCGCATCCACATCAAGTGTATCAGGCGGCAACAAAGTCTTTGCGAATTTATTCGTCAAAGTAATGTAGTGACTCCATTTGGCCTTGCGGAAGTTCCATTGCTTAACAGGCATGCTTGGGACTGCCATAGCAAACCTTATTGGTGTAATAAGCGAGGGTCGATGTTGTGACCTGGGGAACTTCTCAAGGAAATTGTAAAGCTGGTTATACCAAAAAAACTGTTGTGGAAGTAAATCATAAAGTTTTGTCTGCTTGTTGTTTTTTTCAAGCTTTATAACAACTTTTGTTTAGACATAAATAAATGTCAATCAAATCCTTGCGTCAACGGAAATTGTACGGATCAAATCAATGGATATACTTGCACATGTAATGCTGGTTACACTGATGAAAACTGCTCAACAAGTAAATAATAAAATTTTTGTTTTTTTATTTCAGTTATGTATAACAGAAAATAATTGTTTAAACATAATCGATTGTCAACCTAATACTTGTGTTCGTGGAAATTGTACTTTTCAAATCAACGGATATGTTCGCATTTTTATTACTGGTTACATCGAAAAAAAAAAAAAAAGACAAAAAACTATTCCACAAGTAAATCATGAAATTTTTGTCTTGTTCTATTCTGTTATAATACAATAAGTGTCAACGGAAACCTTGTGTTCATTAAAGTTGTACAAATCAAAATCAACTGATAAACTTACATTTGTAATTCCTTTAAACCAAACTGTTACATAAGTGTAATAATACCTATAACTTCTATATAATCCAGGTTTATTTCAAAGAAATTTTTTCTTAAAGAGATAAATTGTCTCATTTTGTTCCTGCTTCGTATTTTTGAGATAGTTTGATTATCACGCCATTCTAATTTAAAATAGAAACATTATTTGCAATTTTTTGTTTAAAAGACTTTCGCTGCTCATCATGGTTAATTTTTTTAAATATTTTATATTGATTATTCTAAAAGCAACTGTCAAGCAATTACCCCGATCTGCTTCCCGAGATGCAAAGATATTGCTGTCCAGTTGAAATTTTTGTTTTGGTCTTTTAGTTGTTAATCATTTTAAACAAACATACAAACGTTGAACGACTTTAATGCAAGCGACATTGTGCTATGCCCTAGGAATCTTCCTTTGGGTCTGAAATAAAAATCAAAGAACTAATAGAAACTGTCTTAAATAATGAAATACATGTATAACAGTTCTGTTCAAAGGAAAACGTGTTTTAAAATAAGCCAGCAAAACAATTTTTAATCTGCTAAACTCTTAAAAAACAAATATAAAATAGTGAACATTAATTAGAGAGTTACACGTGAAAGTTACAAAAAAGTTTCTAAGAGAAGTGCGAAGAAGAGAAGTGTGAGAAGTGCGAAATAATAATCCAAATAATATCTTTTTGCCCTTGGAACTCAAATAAAAAAAAGAGTAAATAGAAAACAAACTGGAGAACAATAGTTTTTGTTTTTTTTAAATATCAGGTTAATACAAAAAAATATAACTTTTTAATATAACTTTACAATATAACTTTAATATAACAAATATAATATAACTTTAACTTTTTAACTTTTTTATGGGGTTGCAGCTGACTTAGATGACCTGATGGTCTTTCGCTGTCTCCTCGTCAAGTGACTGGATGCTTAATTACTAAGCTATTTCTTAAAAAAGTGCTCTACACAGTATCTTGTCATTCATATAGATTTATTTGTATTTCATTTTTAATTTTTGAGTGATGTACCGGTATTACTTGATAAATAATAAACTGAACTGAGCTGAATTGAACTGAATATAAAACCTTTTAATTTTATTTAAACCTTCATTGTCACCCGAAGACCAAAAATAATATTTAACTTAAAAACATTGACAACTTTTTTTTATTTTCTGGTGAAGTTTTAGCTGAGATGCACTTACGGCGGCAATCACATGTTTTTTACTTTAAAGCCTGATTCTTCTTTAATCAAGTAGGATTTACATATTTTAGAACTGTTTATCAATTCTTCCTTTTGCTCGCTTCCAGAATATTCAATATTAAGTGTTTTTTAAATATGTTGTAGTTAGACCTAAACGGCTGGGTAGATATCCTCTCGGCATATTTTAAAATTTTCATGATTAAATTCATTCTTTTGACTCACTGAAAAACATCGGATGCGTCATACTGTACTTAAAGCAACCGTCAATTGACTAACTAGATGTGCTTTCGAAGATGCCGAAATATTACTGTCCGGTTGACATTTCTAAAATTTGTATTTTAATTTTTATTCAAGGTAAGAATGAAATTTAAAACTGTTTGAAAATACAACAAGAGTGCCTCAAAGTCTTTTTTTCAAAAAGACAACATAATCAGTGTTTTTTTTAAGGTTTGATTTAAGGGAACACCAAGGAAGTTTATGAGGACGCTTTTTCCAAAACATTTAAAATGAACAACTGCTTATTGAAGTATTATCTGGCAAAGCAGGCTATACTGTAAACACAGTGCATTTACAAAATCACAACACAAATTTGTCAATTTCAACTTCATCACATAGCTTCTGCTCATCAGCAAAAGCATCAGTTTCTTGTATGTCATCTGCAGACATCATTGTTTGTAACGCTCGCTTTGTCACTTTTCGTCTATTCTTTGCTGTTATCCAATTCTGAGCAACCTTCACAGCGCTTTCATCGTCTAGATGGTTTGGACCATTCATCGAAACATTTATCAGCGCGTTTAGAGTTACATCAAGCAGCCTGTTACGCTGTTTAGTTTTAACACGGCACATAGTGGAAAATCCTCTCTCTGGCCAGGCTGTTGCAAGTGGAATGAACAAGGCGATGCAACAAAGTAGGTGCAATTCGGGAAATATTTCCTGAAAAATTTTATCTCGAACAATTTTGCTGCAAACAGCAATGGATCCAGGCAAAACTCAAACTCTGGCATAATCATTCGATCTTTAAGATTTCGTAGCAAGGCTTCACAGTATGTTTTGGTAGTGCATCGGATTTGCTTAACATCATCTTCATAAGGGTCTTTTTGTGTTGCAGGCAAATTTTTGAAATCTTTTCCCAATCTAGTTTCAGGCTACTTATAACCTGATCCGAATCGGCAATGTTCCTAATTTCTTTTTTGCAAAATGCAAGAGCTGACTGCAAGTGAGAAAAATGGAAGCTTCTTTTTTGAAAAAGTAACGATAACTTGTTTAGATGCTCTAAAGCAGTATGCAGCAAGTAAAGGGAAAACAAAAAGTGCTTTGTACAAATTAAGTGAAGAATACCCACTGCTGTGCAATCCTTTTTTGTAGAAGAAAAATAATTAAGAGTAGTATACACAGCTGATAGTTCTGCTTTCATTGCTTTTATAGCCTCACCATGAGATAACCAACGGGTACGGCAGGCTTTGACTAATTTTCGCTTAGAAGAATCAACATCAGCGGCTTGTATTTCATGCAGTTTAGCTGTTTTCAGAGGTGATCTGGAAAAATACTTCCATGTCTGGACTTAACCGCGTTTACAATCTTGGATGTGCTGTAGCTCTTTTACTGTGTCTGTACAAGCCAAGCCAAA
The DNA here is from genome assembly GCA_963680785.1 of Diplosoma virens. Taxonomy (NCBI): domain Eukaryota; kingdom Metazoa; phylum Chordata; class Ascidiacea; order Aplousobranchia; family Didemnidae; genus Diplosoma; species Diplosoma virens. The sequence continues at coordinate 127,013 of CAVMFT010000053.1, read as the reverse complement.
CGATGTGCATGGCAATGCACTGTGTAAGTAGCTGGGCATTGTTCCGTCAATTTTTGAGAGAGAGAATTGCAGCGGCCTATCATAGCAGCTGCTCCATCACATGCAAATGCAACGTGTTTACTGACATCAAGATCGTAATCACAAGCAACTTCATTCCAAAGTCGAAACAGGTTAGCAGCAGTTGCTCCACAAGCATCAATGTTTCGTATATCTAAAAATGCTGTTGCCTGGGATCCCTTTGTGTTGATGTACTGAACAAAAGTTATGTATTGCTGAAATGTAGCAATATCGGTGGTTTCATCGACCATAGTAGCCCAGCATGGGCTCTCTTTGACAGCAGAAACAATGTGATTACTCAGATGCTCTGAGATAAGCAAAATAAACTCAGTTACTGCAGTTGAACTAATATGGGGTAAATCGCGAAGTCGGTCGTTATGGCCAATGCGGTCCACCAATGTTTGCAAAGAAGCTATTTTTCGATTTGCTATTTCTTCTTTCATAACCCAATAAATTAAGTGCACTCGCTCAGCAACTGTGCTAACTTAATTTGTAATGCGATCCTGATGCATACAATGAAACAGCGAGACATGTTGATTTTTTTCCATGCTAATTGCATTTTGGTGTTGATCAAAGCTGATATGGTTATCCAACTTGCTTGGCCGTTGAGGCCTTGCAGGCTCGGTAGTGAAAACATTACAATTCTTTCCTCGGCCTGTGTTAACTACTGGATGTTTAGAGCATAACAAACATATTATGCCTCCATCAGCATGCAGAGTGAATACGTTCATGTTTAGTGATTCATCGAACCCTTTTAGCTTAATCCATGATTGAAAAGTATCATTGCTAAATGATTTTTTTGACTGACCGCTAGCTGAAACAGACAACCGAATGCTTTTCTTTGAATCAATGACTTTTGAAACTGTTGAATGCTGTTCTTCCTGCACTGCTGAAAAATTATTTTTACAGCTACCTACAGATGTTTGCTTTTTTTGGCTGGCTAACAACACTTACATCTTCTTTAGCCTTACTACAAAAGTATTGTTTTATATCTGGATGACTAGCTTTACGTTTTTGTGAAGACATATTCTGAAATTTAGAAAAGTGTTATAAAATTTAATGCAATGCTACGGAAAAAACTAAGACAAATGGTTTACGTAAATTCTCGTAATTTTGCACTTGCATTTATTTAAGCAACAGCCAAACTCATTTGACAAGAATTAATCTTAAATGGTCATTTAGTATTACAAAATTTCTATTGTGACATCACACTTGTACTGCTTAGAAATTATTCACCAACTACTCCATTTCGAACAGCACTTCTTAAAATTAGTGAGTAGTGATGTCAACTGCCACCGTGAATGTGGCAACTAACTGCCAACATTTCATTAACAGGCAGTTATCCAACTTTCATTAACTGCCACTATCGTGAAGTTGGGGCTTTCCCCAAATGTAAAGGAGGGATTCCCCTAACCACAAGTAGTCGCGTCAAAAAATGGCAATTTCCAAAAACGATAATTTTCAGATCATCAAAATAATTTCTTTGTAGAACATGCATACCAATATTTTAAGGGAGCCATTGATTGAAAAAGTGAAATTTTATGGTGACGCAGTGAAAATTTATAAGGCCGTTTTTTCACCATAAATCGCCTTAAAAAAAACACTGAACATAATAACATGAGTAGCTTTGAACAATAGTTTGAACGATAGCTTTGAACTGAAACCTTGGCGATCACGTTTGCCATCAATACAAGATTCTTACTAATACTAGGCCCACAAATTGGATAACTTATAACTAGCAGAATGATTTTAAAATCTAAAAGCTTTAAAAGAAAAATTACCTAAACACTATTAAATAGTCAAATTAATAAGAAGTTGTCTCTTGTTTGATGTCAGTAAATGTTGGAAACTGTTATGTGACTCTATAAACAACAGTCTTTGGCTTCCAGACCATTGCGTATTTTCTTTGCAATTATTATATGAACTCTCTTCTTTTCCCAGAATCTCATGAAAGTTTAAAATAAAAAATAAAAAACAAAAGATGGCTTCCATTTAGTTTTTGCATATCGCAATTAAAAAACACTTAATATTGCAAATAAATTAAATGTTGCAAGCAAAATTCGGCAATTATAAGCAAATTGTTAAAATGAAGCATTTGTTTTTGTATGATTTTATTGTGACATTATTCAGAAATTTGTCATACAGTTTTTTTGCCAAAAGCAAAAAGAAAATTACCAAAGTGACAAAGAATCAAATTTTTGTCTTTGTGTTTGAAAGTTAAAATGTTGTCATTTAGCACTATTTCGCACGTTTCTTTCGCGTAACAAAAAAGTTTTTAACTGTGTATTATTGACGTTTATTGCCTAAAATAACTAACTGTTCCGATGTTAAAAAGTTTTTGAATTTTTTGTTACTTCCACAATTTTTAGTTTTCTAAATTTTGGAAAGTTTTTTGAAATTTTGTAGAAATTTATTCGATAACTTATTACGTTATTTAATCATCTACCTTTTTTGGCGCCTGTAAAGAAGGCCTCGCCAATAACGCAATCTAGGTGTCTACTAAACGATAAGTTTCTTAATCTTCTTGCTGGATCTGACCTTCGAACCAGCGACAGCAAAAATATAGTCTAGCTAAATCACAGCTAGACTACCAATATCTTCTTTATTAAGAAATATGCTCCAATCCACTTAGGAGCCCGAATAGTATAAATCAAAGCAACAGGTTAAAGCTCAATAGCTTAATTCTTCACAATCACGTAGACAACCAAAGACTTGCGTTCAAAAACTATGACTTCACACAGTTAACAATTTTCCAATTTTAAGTTACCACAACGAAACATCGAATTAATAATACTGCTTTTCAGCGAATCTTATTTATACCAGTCAGTAAGGTTACTCGAATGTTCTGACATTATCCAAATCACAAACAACTATTACGTCATAATCAAAACAGGTCAATCGGATAGTTCTGGAAATTACTTTAAAGTTCGTGAAATTAAGCAGTGTTGCCATTTTCTTATAAATAAATGTAAAATATTTAAATTACTTATAAAACTGTTATTTCTTCGGCTATTTGAGCTGGACCAAAGCGAAATCAAAGATATTTTTTATGAGATTGTGAATCTACATAATTTGGGCGATTTTTAGGAACGGAACACTAACACTCAAACTATTTAAAGTTTTACTATTAGATTATAAAAAAATTAACATATAAAAAACACGGGAATCAATTTCAACTGATAAGGATAGATTGGTCAAAATCTATTTCTCCGCGTCTACGTCCTGGTATTTACAAATAATTTTTTTAGTTAAACAGTTGAAACAAAGCCGTTTAAGTTTAACCGAAATCATTTCAAAAAACTCATGATATGGTCAGGAAGAAAAACTAGGTGGAAACAAGAAAAAATTTCTGAACAACATTTAGGGTGCAAAGACTAATTTTTTCGGTCTTTACTTATAATTTTACAGTAAAAAATATCTAATGCTCAAAACTTTTCATTTTTTGAAAGTGTTGTCATGTCATCGTTTGTCATCGTTTGAAGGGCATCCACTCCAGGTCAGACACAAACAGGACTGCTCGGGGTATCCAAGCTGCTCGGGGCAAGCCTATCCCAACAGGCCTGGCACCCGTCCGGGGCGCAAAAGCACGGAGCCTGGAAGCATTTTTACAGTACTCCGCGTTCCATTTGTAATTTGTCCATTTAGAAGCGCGGATGCCAAGTCTGGCAAGGTTGTTCAAAAGATTCCGCGCACCTGGCACAAACGGGCGTCTGGATCTTAATCTCACTTGGCCAGTATCTGAGGACCCACTTAAAAGACCATACAAGATATGATCAAGGTTCAGAGATACACGGTAAGCCAAGGAGAGTGTCGCTCCCAGTCGGCGAAGCTCAGCTGGCTGGATGCCTGAGAGTACAGGTAGGTGGTCCGTTGGAGTGGGATGCAGGCATCCAGTAACTATGCGCAAGGCGTCATTCAAGACACTGTCGATGAGGCGAGTGTGAGCACTGCGACACCAGACTGGCGCACAGTACTCAGCTGTTGAGTAAACTAGAGATAAGGTGGCTATGCGTAGTGTTTTAGCACCAGCACCCCATCCCGAGCCCACGAGTCGCCTCAGCAGTGTGACGCGCGAGGATAGTTTTTTGCGCAATGCCACTAAATGGTGACGAAACGTGAGCGATCTGTCCAGTTTTACCCCAAGATAAGTAGGGGTTGGACAGAACGGCAAAAATCCACCGGTGTAAACCTTTAGCTCACGTTTGGCCTCTCGGTTATTTAAATGAAAGGCTGCCGTCACCGTCTTAGTGTGACTGAGCTTCAACCTCCAAGTCTGGAGATACGCTAAATGTTGGTTTATGTTTTGGCTTAAAGTCCCCTCCAAGTCCTTCCAGTTTCTAAAAGAATGCAACAATGCTAAATCATCAGCATAAGCAAACTTTCTGGAAATCATGGAAGGAAGATCGTACGTATAGATGTTAAATAGGAGGGGGGCCAAGACCGATTCCTGAGGAACGCCGTTTTTAAGACATAAAAAGCTTGGCCTGCTTTGCTTGCTGTCACCGGTGGTCAATTTCGGACAAGCTCCATGATCATTTTGACCATGTGCTTGTCCGGAAGTAGTCTCAGCAGCTTGCAGGTAAGGCCACGGTGCCAGACAGTGTCATAAGCAGCTGTCAGATTGACAAATATGGCACCGGCCTTCTTTTTAGCGTCAAAAGAATCCTCGATGTTCTGGGTTAGCAGAACAACTTGATCTACGGTTGACTTCCCGCGTTGAAACCCAGCCTGCTCTTTAGGGAGCAGTGGATCGACTAAAGGTTCAACGCGGGCGTAAATGTTGTTTTCAATCAATATGAATCTTTTTTTCTTTCGGTGCTACATTTTTTTTCTTTCAAGATCATTTGAACAAGCAAAACAAAATGGTGGTGTTTAGAAGCTTGTTACCCCGGACCTGAATTTTAAAATGTTTCAGAAATATTTGGTAGATATGTTTAAGCCTGAAAATTTTTCTTTTGCATAACAATGCATATTAAAACTACCACAAACATTCAACTAATCATGCACTGCTTATACAATCTTTAATTTGTTAAACTATTTTCCTTGTGATATTTTATATTTTCTTTTTTTTTCATTTCTTTTATTTTACCTCATCAAGGTGTTGCGGCCATGCTTTCTACCGTTTTGTACTTGCACTATTTTTATTATCTTTTGCATGTTTTAACATCTGATGTTGTGCTGCTTCTTCCTTTTCTTAATCAGTTTTAGTATTAATGACTTTTTTTTTAGTGAATTATGTAATTTTGATAGAAAATCAAAAATAAATAAAATGAAATAAACTAATATCCTTCATTAGCAATTATGGTTTTGATGTAAATGATTTTATAACAAGTACACATAATGAAAAAGAATCTCGTAACAATTGCTAAGAGTAATGCATTATTTTAACTAATTTAAAATCGGTAAATAGTTTTTAAAGCGTGTAAATTAAAGGTTCTTAAATTAAAAATTGCGCACAACTAGATGGAAAACAAGAAAAGACTCTAAATGAAGTAAAAAGTTGATAGAATATTTTAATACATGTTAAAGGCACATCTCTGATTTAGAACTTATAAGAAGAAGGAGGTCGAAAAGTCATAAGAGCGCTGAAAACAGTGCCAGCCCTGAAAGTTTTAGAAAAACTTGCTCAACGTACGTATAGTCTTTCAAAAAATTGCAAAAATTAGTTAAAAATATGTTTCTATATGTTAAATTTAATGGGGTAAAATTTTGCAAGTTTTAACCTTACTCAAATTTTGAAACTGCCGTTTTTGTAAGTTTCATGATGTAACAAAGCCCTAAAAAATAACTTTATTTACTTTGGTTTTTCTTATTTTTAAGCAATTATTATTAGACAAAAATGAATGTCAACCATATCCTTATGTCAATAGAAATTGTACTGATCAAATCAACGGATACATATGCACTTGTAATGCTGGTTACACCAGAAAAAACTGTTCCACGAGTACATCATAAAGTTTTGGACATGTTGTTTTCAGTTATAAAACAATAAGTGTTGATTAGTGTTAGCTGAAACATCGTGTTTACTAAAGTTGTATAAATCAAAATCAACTCATGCATTTGCATTTGTAGATCCGGTTACTTTAAACCACGCAGTTGGACAGGTATAATAATATAACTTCTAAATGATTCATCCCAATGATGATATTCAGCCGGTTGGGACCGGTTCAACTTAACTTGTTTTCCATGTATTATGGTCTCTGCGAATCGGTAAATTAATTTCTTCTAATCAAAGTTTTTGAATGGAAAAGTGAAACTAAATGCCAAAAAGTCTCAAATTAGCTCTGAATATTGTTTGATCATTTGGGTATTCCTGTTTTTTTTTTTTTTTTTTTCTTTTTTTAAAAATAAAATTAATTAATGCTTCTGCCTAAACAGTTTTTGCTGAAATTAATCACTTAAACATTTTTTCAACAAACAAACAAATGTTAAACAACCTCAGTGAGATTGCAGTATTCCCTTGAGCATGTTTTAATTGTTGAACGTGTTGGAACGAAAACCTGCATTCAGGAAAAAAACATGAAAATTTTGAATGGAATATTGATGTGTTAAGTGTTGGAAAAAAGACATGGAATATTGGAATATGGAGCTTGGAATATTAGAAAGGAAACATGTGTTGAGTACTGCAGCGGAAACATGAGTTTAGAAGAAGGCAGTAAAGCACTATCCGAAAAAGATAACCCAAAAAGATAACACGTCTGTTAAAACAATGTCGTCTATAAAAAAATGTCTTTGTAAAACAAGACATTCATTTAGAAAAATAATGCAAATGTCAAACAAAACGGTCCATGTAAACATCAAGTTTAATATTTTTATGGCTGATGGTAGCAATGTCTCTGTACGTCACCTAAAATTCTACCTCATCTCTTTTAAAAGTTCAGGGCTTGCAAACATGTGCTAATCTCGTATAATTTTACGAAATAGCACTGAACCAAATTTCGGACAAAAGCGTTGAAAAGAAAATTTCCAATCTTGCTGTAACTTTACAACATTCAAATTATCTCTTAAAGAATGCTGATTATGGTAGTGTTAGATTTAAAAAAATTGGAATTGTTTTGCAGATACCAAGCGTAGTATGCATAAATTTGGCTTAACTAAGCTGGGCTTCAGTTTTAATCTCGGGTTAGTAAATCCAAGTTTAAGACACTGGCCTAAGCTTCTTTCAGAAATCGGTATTAAACTCGAATTTAATAATCAAAGCATAAGTCACACAAACTTACATAATCTACTCAATCGCTATGTCTATCATTCATACCATGGCAAAAATACTAAGCTAAAAAAGAAAAAAACTTTTGTGAAAAAAATTTGAAGCCGTTCTATTTCAAATGTGATAAAAACTATTTAGATACAGGTAACTGAATCAAAAGAATTTTGTAATTTTGATTGTAACTAAAGTATATTTTCACTTCTTATTTAGTCGAATAGAGTTCGATATCCGCCTATTCTTACTTCCTATCCTTCAGTTCATTTTATACATTAAAAAAATGGGGTCCATTTTGATACTAATAAAACATGATAAACGGTAAAAAAAACAAGGAGACAATAAATTTCTTGCATTATAATGACTCGATTGCAAAACCCTCTTCAAAAAGCTTTTTTTCTGTAGTTAACACATAAAGACTTTTTTTTGTTTGATCTCAAACGCTTTAAAAAAAGTTTGAAAAAGTTTAAATTGCAAGTAAATTGCAAGAAAAATTGCAAGAAAAGTTGTAAATAAAAAATTGAAAAAATTTAATCAATTTCAAATCGGTTGGCAGCGTGGTCGTGTGCTAGAGCGCCGTGCTTATGGCTTGGTCTTGGTTTAAAACCCGCTTGTGCCATTTTGTTGTTTCCTTGGGAAAGACACTTTACGGTACTTTCCCCTGCTTGGTGTTCTTGGCAAGCAGTTCTAAATTGCAGTCATATCTCTATTAAATTACAAGCGGACAGCAATATCTTGGCATCTCCGGAAGCAGGTCGGGGTAATTGCTTACTCTATGTATAGCGCCTCCGTCGCTTTCCTGCGAGTCAGGAGGATAAGCATAGAGAAAAAATAAATAATAAAAAAATTAATAATGTCTTTATCAAAGGGTGTAGAGCAGTTTCTAACTGCGCTTACAACTAACAAATCAAAACTATAGAGCCACTAGCTGAAAATTTTAGTTTTTTGCAAAAAACAATGCTTAAAATCAACCTTTCATTGCAACGTGTTAAATTTGTGCAACAAATATTAAATAAAAATTATTACGGATTTGCGTTTCACAGCCATGTGAAACTAATGTCGTTTACATAAGTTTTTAAAAAAGAAACAATTGTTTTTTTACACTTCAGTTTCTCACAGATATCATTTTTAAAAAATGCGTATTTAACACTTTTCTCGTATTCTACTAAACACGGGTAGTAATGAAACAAAAAATTAAGAAACGTCATAGTTTCAAATAATCTTTTCCAAATAATTTTAAATAATGTTCTGGGATCAATATCCTTGTCTCTAACAAAAAAAATTAAGGCCTCATGTTTTAAACAAAAAAAAGTATATTGCCAATTGTTACGTAATGCAAATCGCTTCTTTGTGAATTTTTGTGACCTATTAGAAAATTAGATTAATTTTTTTGTGACCTATTAGAAATGCAATGAGTCGCAGCTGCCAACAGCGAGGAAATGTGATAAAATTGACGCCTTTAACAGATCAATCAATTTATAGATTTTAAATTAACTGCATCGGTTCTAAATAACCTAAATGCATCATCCTAATTACTTAATCCCAATGTGACCTCGTTTTGGCAGTAACCTGTATAAAAGGATAAAATCAAATTCTATTGTTAATTTTGTCGTCTGAGCTACGTGTCCCAATTTGGATTTATTATAAATAGAGTGAGAGATCGCTCTTGTTACACAGAGACTAGAATTTGGCTTAGAAAACGGTGAACGTTGTATTAATTTTTGCTGTATTGTGTTAAGTAACTGCGTGTGTGAAACCGCAGATAAATAATAAATTCAATCCTCTCTTAAGTTGCAACTATAATTTTCTATATCGAGCGTCATAGAGTTTTGCATATTTAAGTAAGGGTGGTTGTAACTTAGAGGGATTTCGTTGACCTTATTTAGACAAGTTCAGCATTTCAGGGACGGTTATAGTTATTGAATTCCGTTTTTATCGTTGGACACGCCGGCATCTTTAGGCGGGGAGTGGAAACTGGGAGTCGCAAGTCTTTCCTTTATTAAAAAGAATTTGGTCTTCTCCAAAATTTGAATTTACAATTTGGTCTTTGAACCAAAAAAATTGAATTTATAAGTAGTGTTTATTCCAAAATTTGAATATATTCTCTTCATCACCACCAATCTTGCATTAAAACTAATTTTTCACTTCAGTGCAATTGATATTTTTGATCAAATCTTAATATTCCCCAAACTTATTATTAAAAATTTAAAATAAACAATTACAAAAAAAACCTTCAAATTAATTCATAAGATATTTCTAAAATTCTTTGTTTTTTCAATTGATGAATTGTTTTTGAGATTTTGCTGACTATGGTTTGTATAAATTTGTGGCTTCACACGTTTCCTTAAAATTAAATCAAATTACCAGACCTCGAGGTGCTTGGTTGTTGTAATGTAAAGTCAGATAATGGTAATTCAATTGATAAAAACACAAAAAAGCTTTTAAACAGCAATTTCTTTTTTCCAATATTTAGTAAATCTTGCCAAGTAAAATTGAAAATCTAAAAAAACATTTACCAAATAAATATAAGCTTAAAGAAAGTGATTAGTATTAAACGAATAAATTAATACAATAAGAGAAAAAAGGAAGTTCTAAAGAAAATAAAAGCTGATCGAAAAACTTTTAGATTTTTAACGAAAAAAGTATTAGAAAAAATTTTGTTCCATCAAAAATATTTCAAATCAATGCATTTTTGTCTACTGAATATTTATTGAAATAATTTTCATGCAGTTCTCATTGAAACATTAATAAATATTACCAAGATTGTTGTATTTATTATAATTGTACGGATCGAATTACGTAATATAATAGCACTTGTACTGCTGCTGATTACTTTGATAAAATCAACAGCACTTAATAGTTGCAGCAACAATTATATAATAGTACGTACTCGTATAGCATAAAAAGAAACTTCATCAGGTGGGAAACCTAAAAAAAGTTTTCTTTTTATAGGTGGTTTTTTACTCACCTTGCCTTGTTGAACTAAATTTTCATCGTGACTAACTGTCCCACGCATCGTCATTACGCAGATTAGTTATGCACTGGTTATAGACCTACATTTTTAAAATTTGTTTGACTATTTTCTTTGTGATATTTTATATATTTTTCCCTTTTCATTTTTAAACCAATTTTTTCGTCTCAGTTTCAAGTTCGTGATAATGTCTTCGTTTTAATTTCGAGATGAAGTGGTGTTGGTCTTGTACGAAGACCAAACACTTATAGCAGTTTAGATTGTTCATCACCAGCTTCTGCTTAACGAACATTCCCATTCCAACAGTACAATCATGTTCCATTATCCAAGGCAGTTTTTTTTCGTTTCTGTTTTTTCTGTCTTATTCACGGCCTAACAGAAGATTCTCAACGAATGATTTTAAAGAATTTCAAGACTGATTGTAGTTGACTGAAAATTAAGCTTATGAACGAACGGTTAACACTATATTTGAAATGAATATCCAACAAAGTAAAACCATTTTAGTCAGCATAAAAAATTTTTTTGGTGAATCATTGAATTAAACTTAGATTATGTCGATTGTGGTAGCATTAAAAACTGTAATGTGTAGCTTTTGATTATCCGGTTGATTTCTATTTTTAGTTGAATTTGCATCTAAAAAGCAATGTTAAAATTAGTATTTCTACAGGTAAAAAGATAATAAATAGCGGAGGTAGTATTATATAAGATATAAAATGGGCTTTAGTAGTTCAGTACATTTAATAAATTAAAAAAGTTTATTTTTTAAATTGACTTTTCGTTTTTATAAAGTTGATACTTTCAACCAATCTGTTTTGTTTTAATAACGCTTGAGAATCAAATTGTTCCAGTGTTGTATGTAATTTGCCTTTATGCGACTCATAATGACGTTCAAAATGACTATTAAATGAAGCGAGTTATAAATAATATCAAAGCATTTATTGTAAAACATTAAATGAGCGGAAGGTACAAACATGCTTTTATAAAGACTTGCATTGTGTGTTGGATAAAGCACATATACGGTAGTTTAAAAAAGAACTGATTTTATTATGTTAAGAAATTTAGAGTTTTAATAACAGATAAACGGTTTTGAGTATGATTAACTAAATAGGCTTTATCAAAACTTCGTAAGATCACTATAAAAATCTATTCTACAATATTTTGATTAGGGCCGAATGGTCAATGAGAAAGCTGCCTAGAATGCAGTGAGAGTAAAAGATAGCTAATATTAACGCAGTTACAGGAGAGTGAACACGAGGTGACTATTTAAATTATTTTGAGTCATGCGACAGATGAAATAATGTGTTAATGTAAAAACAACATTAACTGGTAATAAAACTATGTAAAAAATGAATTCGCTTATTGCTCAAAAATTTTGCACTAATTTTTCGTTTTTGTTCTTTGTTTTGATGTTTTGTCTTGTTCTGGTTTTGATAAAATTTTTTTCTTTATTTCGATATTTTCTCAACAAATGTCAAGACTTTGAATTAGAAATTAATTTGTGATATTTTGAAACTCCCTTAAAATATTAATAACTTGTTAAAGTAAACAACAATCGGATAAAAATAAAAAGTGTGATCTTCGGATATAGTTTATTGTAAATGAGATAAAGTTTCTTTCACTAATCTTATAACCTATTCATCTTCTTGACTCGCTGGAAAAAGTCGGAGGTTCTATATATAAAGCTACTCTCGCGAAATTACCCCAACCTAATTCCTGAGATGTCAAGATACTCAATTCAAATTTTTTATTTTTGGTTTTGGCAAAGAAATAAGACCAAAGTTGAATTGTTTGCTAAGACTGCCAAAGCAGAGAAGAAAGCTGTGAAGTGTCTTTTCCTAGAACGCAACAGGTTGAAGCGAGTGGGATTTGAACGGCAACCCTGTCGATCACGTTTGCCATCAATCACGGCGCTCTTAACCGCTTGCCTTTGTAAAAGCAATATCAAGAAATTATGTTTAACTCCACTATACTTGAAAAGAATCAGTAAAATTGTTTATTTTGTTTTATTCTGCTCACTCAATTAAAAAATGCAAATTCAGAAAACAATTTGACCTTTTATCACCGAGGCAAATCATGCACTACTGTTCAGAAGGTTCGTATAATGACTAATTTTCATTTTACTTTTTTTATTTTATCTCTATATATGTATTCTCCTGACTCGTAGGAAAGCGCTATACATACAACCACCCCGACTGCTTCCGCAGATGCCAAGATATTGCTGTCGGTTGAAATTTTTTATTTTTAGTTTTAGTTTTATAGAGATATGACTGATATTTAAAACTGCTTGCCAAGACTGCTAAGCAGAGGAAAGTGCCCTCTAACAGAACAAGATTACGAGAGTAGGTTTTGAACCGAGATCATGTCGTTACCAGCACGGCACTTTAACCACTCGACCATATTACCGACAAATTGGATTTCGACATTATCTCTATGATAATGTTTACCGTTTCATTGTTCTAATATTTAAAAATGATGACCACAAAGAAAATCAGGTTTATAAAATAAAAACAAACTTTGTCTGAATAATAAGAAAAAAATTAGAAAATCTATCCAGAATAAAAATTAAAGTTGAAAATGATCAGACTAAAAAGAAAATTATCAACCAGACACGTGTTTCAACATTTGAATGTTCATCTGTTGTTTCAAACCTACATGCCGAATGTGGCCGGCAAAAACATTATCTGTGGACAAGGGAAGAACTTTAATTAATAAATCTCAGGTAAGGCAAGCCACACCTTTAAAATTCAAGAAACCATTTGTTGTTCCAAAATTCATGGCATTAGTTCTGCAATTGAGATGTGAAAACCTTTTTTGGTCTTTGCCAAATTTGTGTTTCCAAACCTCGCATTTTGAATTATTTTCTAACCAACTATGAACCAAAACTTTGACAGAACTATGAAAAGTTTTTGCGGAAGCGACGAGCTTGTTACAGTTTGAATTTGAAACTATACACAACCTCTCTTAATGAATTGCACAACACAATCATCAGTTATAGTTTTGCCTTAGAGATTAATCGAAATATTTTCAAGTTTGATTACAATTAATTGTTCACACTTTTTTTTACTTTTGTCGTACATTTTCTGAGTTTTATTTTTTTAAAATTAATTAAGGTCCAGCATTATTAAATAAAAAAACTATAATCGTATTCAGTGACGTGAAATAAAGCTTGTGGTTGGTGAGGCACTAATTTTTTAAAGTAATGTTGGGACTAAATCTATTCAACAAACAAAACAATGCTCTACTTATATAAAAAAAAGGCAAGTTAAAGTATTCTCTTACAAATAGCTAACTCTTTCTGAACAAAAAAAACCCTTTTTTTACTTTATTTCTATATTTATTCTCTGGACTTGCAGGAAAACGACAAAGGCGCTAATATATAGGGCAAGCAATTACCCCGACCTGCTTCCAAAAATGCCAAGATATTGCTGTCCGGTTGAAATTTGTCATTTTACAATTTTATTTTCAATTTATTTTCAACCCAGCCATCGAAGCACATTCCAGTGTTTCCTGATGCCAGTCTCAAGCCCGGATAAATGGGGAGGATTGCGGCAGGAAGGGCATCCGGCGTAAAACTTTTTTGCCAAAACATACAAATGTGTAATGATGATGAATCCATACTGGATCGGTTGAGGCCCGGGTTACCAACGATCGTCGCAGGTGTCGCACGGCAGTGTACCTATGGAAATTATGTTACTTCGGGCTTAAGGAAAAAAAGAAGAGAAAGAGAGGAGGAAGGCGAGTGAAGAGGCAGCGGGAACTGCGGAAGGAAAGATGCACAGTCATAAGGGTGGGTACCTTAAATATAGGAACAATGACTGGAAGAAGTGAGGTGGCAGATATGATAGAGCGAAAGAATGTAGCTGTACTGTGCCTACAGGAAACAAAACCGAAAGGGAGTAAAGCAAGAAACATCGGAGGTGGATGTAAACTATTCTACAATTGCGCTGATGGAAGAAAAAATTTCGGGAGGTACGCGTCAGAAAGAAAAGGAATGAAAGTAAGTAGGTCAAAGACCGAATATCTGTGCGTAAATGGAGGATATGACGAAGAAACAGTAAAGATGGAGGACAAAAAATTGCCAAGAGTAAAGGATTTTATTTTTATTTTTATCTCTATATTTATCCTCCTGACTCGCAGGAAAGCGACGGAGGCGCTATGCATAGAGTAAGCAATTACCCCGACCTGCTTCCGGAGATGCCAAGATATTGCTGTTCGCTAGTAATTTAGTAGAGATATTACTGTAATTTAGAACTGCTTGTCAAGACCACCAAGCAGGGGAAATTGCCGTAAAGTGTCTTTCCCAAGGAAACAACAGAATGGCGCAAGTGGGTTTTGAACCCAGACTACGTTAATCATCAGTCCGGTGCTTTAACCACTCGACCACGCTGCCTTAAGTATTTGGGATCAACGGTGCAAGAAAGTGGTAGTTGTAAGAGAGAGGTAAAGAGGAGAGTGCAGGCAGGATGGAACGGATGGAGAAAAGTATCAGGAGTAATGTGTGACAGAGGGTTACCAGCTAGAGTATAAGAAAAAGTGTACAGTTTAGTGGTAAGACCAGCAATATTGTATGGACTTGAGACGGTGGCGGTTACAAAGAAACAAGTAGAAGAGATGGAAGTTGCAAAGATGAAAATGTTGAGGTTTGCTATGGGAGTAACGAGAAAAGATAAGATTAGAAATGGGTACATCAGGGGTAGGTAGAACGGTTAGGAATAAAGATGAGAGAGCAGGCTGAGGTGGTATGGACATGTCATGAGGAAATACCAGGAGTACGTAGTGGAGAGTTTTTTAAATTTTGGAGTTTTTTAAATTTTGTTACAGTTGATAAAAAGTTTTTGAAATTTAGGTTCAGCTGGTAACTTAGTTCGTTATTTAGTCGTCTAACTTTTCGGCGCCTGTAATGAAGGCTCGCCGATAACGCAATCTTGGTGTCTACTAAAAATAAAATTTTTAAATCTTTGTTTACTGGACCAGTCCTAAATACCAGTAACGGCAAAGATATAGTCTAGCTAACCACAGCTCAGACTACCGCAATATCTTCTTTATTAATAAAATATGCTCCAATCGAATTAGGAGCCCAAAATAGTATAAATTCAACAACAAATAAATCAACAGCAAATATAGATTCAGTAGCTTAACTCTTCAGCTCTTCACAAAAACGTTGACAACCAAAGACTTGCGCTTAAAAAAACTATGATTTCACAAAGCTAACACAATTTCCAATACCGATTTATCACAACGTAACATTCTATCAATAATAATGCTTCCGAGAGCGCCTTATTTATATCACTCGGTCACATGTATCTCGAAAGTTCTTTAAATTTACTCAAATTCAGGTTAAAAACAACAATCACTTAGTATTGCATCATCTTGCTAGATCCAGCGATTCACAAACAAGCAATATTGCATCATACTGACTGTCACGAGACAAAACCAGTCAAGCACGATAATCTCGAAAGTTCTCCACGAAAGTGTTGCCATTTTTTTGTCACTAAATATACAATATTTAAATTTGCTTGTAAAACCGTTATTTCTTCGGCTATTCGAGCCGGACCAAAGCGCAATCAAAAAGATTTTTATGATATTGTGAAAACACATAATGTGGGCGATTTTTAAGAACGGAACACGTAGGAAGAAGGACGATAAAAATGGAGTTAAAGAGGAGTAGAGAAGATTTCTGGATGTAGTGAAGGAGGATATGGAGGAAGTTGGTGCGAGGGAGAAGGACATTGGAAACAGGACGCTGTGGGAGGAGCATAATAGACTGTGCCTTCCCCTGATTAAAGGGAAAGGCCGAAAGAAGAAAAAGATTTTCAATTTATTTTCAATTTTACATGCTTGCTAAAACTTTCATGACAGGATCCATGGGGCGAAAAGGGCTTTAATCCTTAAATTTTCAGGCAGACAACCTACTTTTTTGGCACAACCATGACCTGCAATAAATATCTTTAGAAGATCTCCGAAAAACTTTTGATTGTGCATTGACCCATGAACTCCTAAAAATTCAAAGGTTTTTTGTGACTCCTAATAAATTTTTTTTGTTAAAGTAAAAAACAACGTCGTAGCATAAAAAAATAAAAATTATGTGGAGTAGACTTTTTAAGTGTGAAAATACTTAAAAAATTAAGAATAAAATTAAGAAAATTAAGAAAATACTTAAAAAGTATTTTTTTTCAATAAAAAGATCACACTTAAATTTTGAACACTTAACTGAAAACAAATAATATTTTTGAATTTGGTAAAATATATGCATTTTTAAAAATGTATAATTAAAACTTACCCTCATGAATTGCTCGAACTCCCTTCAAGAGAGATGTTCCTTTTGTTAAGAATTACTGGCTCTAAATTAACTTGAAACTTGGTCCCCGATGGTTGTCTAGACATGCAGCCGGACATTCTAGATATTCTACATTTTCAAACTAAAAGTTAGAAGGGCTATTGTTGTTCACAATGGCAATTGTTTCATTAGTTTCAATTGCCTTTACAATGAAAATAAAAAATTTTGTAATGAGTTTTTACAAGTTAAGGTAAGGTATAGTTTATAAATTAGTGCTAGTTAGAAATGTATGCTAGTATAAATATAAAATTGTAGCCAAAATTTAGGTTCAAACACTGAATTAGGTTAAAAGCTTATTGTTGAAAAATTTTCTCAGCGCAAATGCTGCGTCAATAATAAAAATAATTTTGAAAATTAATTTATTAAATGAAGATGCTGAAACCGAAAATTTAAGGTTATGATGACTTCATTGCCATTGACTTTAAAGTAGACCCCATGCCATAATATTTTCTTTTTCAATACATTTTTGTTTAATGTTATTAAAGTCTCAAATTTTTTTCTGACATTGAAACAAGCACTAAAAGCAATAAAATTAACCCAAGCTTCTAGGTAAATGCAACAAACAGCCATGATGCTGTTTTACAATAATAGAGTACATTGATTGCTTAACCAGAGTTTTTTTTTAAATTTATTCACAAATCCTTAACTACCAGTAGTACAAAAAGATTTCTCAATTCATTTTTGAGAAAACATTTAGCCAATTGTTTGAAAAGAAAAAGGTTCAATGGTTCTACTATTGTGCTGTTATTGTTTTTATTCAAAATGTCAAATGTTTTTTACTCTTATAAGCACGTTAAACCACACACTTGACATTGTTCAGTGTTTACACTATGGCTATTTTGTTCTATCATTGAGTTGAATTAATAAATTGAATACGTTTTGTGCAGTGGGTCAACTGATTAGAATTGACCTAATTGAGTTGTAGTTAAGTAAAAGGTATTTGGATCAAAATGGTGTTTAATTGATTCCAAAAATGCAATTGCTATGCGATCAGCTCATTGCATGTGAT
Source organism: Diplosoma virens (assembly GCA_963680785.1). Lineage (NCBI taxonomy): Eukaryota > Metazoa > Chordata > Ascidiacea > Aplousobranchia > Didemnidae > Diplosoma > Diplosoma virens. Next base: position 109,438 of record CAVMFT010000053.1, on the reverse strand, counting down.
TAGCAAAAGATGTTTAATAGTTCTTTACCTGCGTTGAAATTTGCTTGCCTGGAATGATCAATAAACTGTTTGCTAAAGGTTGAATTATGCAGCAGCATAAATCTAACTGAAATCAAGGAGATTTTAAGTTGATTATAACTCAAATTTTTCTTTTAACAGTATACTATACGTTGTTTGGTTTTGAAAACTTTGATGACAACTTTTGAGCTTTTCACCAAACACGGTTTAGGAAAAGTAGAAAAGGTTTAGGAAATTTCACCAAACGTGGTTTAGGAAAAGTCAAAAAGGTTTAGGAAAAGTCCTAATTTCAAAAAAGAACTTGAATGAATCGAATGTTGTATTTATACAATATACTATGATTGAAAGATTATTGGGGAAAAGTTAATTAGTTTGGGAGGAGGTTCATAAAAAAGCCAAGTCGCAAAAATAAATAAATTACAACCAAAAAGAAAATTTAAAAAATATCACAAAACTAATTTGAATGTGCCAAAAAATAGATTCGTAGGAAATCTTATAAAACAAATTGACAAAAATAAGCTTCACCCAAATAATCAAATCTAATTAATGCAAACAGACTAACTTTAAAACAGAAATTTGCAATATACAAAACTATATTAATATAATGGTCCATTTATTGCACCATAGGAGATAAATAATTTATCAAATCACATTGTAGTTAATTGAACACAAAGCAAAAAGTTATGTGGCAATACGTTAGATAGTACAGAGATAAATGTCTGTTGTTTCTCATAAGTAGTAGCCTAAATATTTTGTCTGAAAAGTTACAAGAACAGGAAAGTTGGAAGGTCATATTGATGGCAAACAAAATAAACAAGTTGCAGTTTAACACCTCCTTTCGCCATTCTTGTTGTCTCCTTAGAAAAAAAACTAGCAACTCTAAATTACTATAGATCTACAATCATATCCATATATAAACTGAGAAAATTAAATAAATTTTGAATCAAAGAGCAATATTTTAGAATTTTAGATAGCAGGTCTGGGTACTCGCCTAACGGTTGCCCTAAGTTTAACCTTCAATGTTGTCTTGCAAGTTAGAGGATAAATATAGATGATAAATAAGTGAATCAATGAATAAAAGGTACTTTTAATAATACATTTTCAAAATGAAAAACTGTCCTTAAGCTAATGGCTATGCTCTGGTCATGTCCCTTTTTTCCCCCATTGTACTTTCAAGTCCTTTTTTTTCTCACATATTTCACGCTCTGGTTGTCTACGTACATGAACAAGTCCATAAATTTCCCCGCTTGGGGAAAAGAAGAGACTTGATCCATGCTTTGCAAAAAAAATCCGGAAAGACATGGCAATTAACCCTGCTTTTGGTGCCCCTGGGTGGGGGTAAGTATAGTATATAAATTTTAAAATTATCATCATTTTTATTTATTTTTATCTCTGTATTTATCCTCCTGACTCGCAGAAAAGCGCCTCTGGCGCTATAAATAGGACAAGTAATTACCCCAAACTGCTTCAGAGATGCCAAGATATTGCTGTCCGTTTGAAATAAATGAGATATGGCTTTAATTTAGAACTGCTTGCCAAGGCCACCCAAGGCAAGGGAAAATGCGGCAAAACGTCTTTTCCAAGGACACAACAAAATGGCGCGAGTAGGTTTTGAACCGAGACCGTGTCGATTACGAACCCGGCGCTTTAACCACTCGACCACGCTTGTCAACTCAAGTAGACATCAAGTAGGCTACGAAAGTATCTTTACAAGCTTTTTATATTTAAGCATTTTTATATTTATTCATTTATTTATTTTTAATTTTTGGGGTTAGGCTACTAAAATGTCTTGCCCCCCTGGTTCGTCTTCTGGGTGCAATAAAGCCATATCAAGTAGTAAACACACTTGCATATAATGTAAAAATCCTTTTAAGGTTGATTTTTTATAAAGACAACTATAGTACAGCAAAATATTGATGGTACTTTGAAAAAAGTGGCATACTAAATTTTGAGGGGTATATATGGAAGCTTTTTTGTTCGTCAAGTAAAATGAGTAATTTTATTTTTAATTTTTACTATCGTACCATAAAATTTTGAAAGCCTGATTTTCAGTTTCCAAAATTTTTAAAATTAAGCCCCCCTAATATTTGGCTATAAAAGAGTAAATAAATAAAACTACAAGCAACTAACTTGAAAAATAACCCTTAAAAGTAAGTTAGTTTTTTCAGCCTTGCTACTTTAAAGCACCAAAGATATTTTGGTAGCCAAACAAAGTTAAAAATTAATAATTAAGTGCGTTCAATGGTGTTGTAGCGAAACAAGTATATGTAATCAAACAAAGTATATACCGTATGGTATTCCATGCATCATAAAACTTAAATTTTTAACTTTGTTTGGCTACCAAAAAATCTTTGGTGCTTTTCAAAAAACTCAAAATAGGGACAGAAAGAAAAAGTAGGTAAAGATCAATAAAAGGTTTTCACTCATTTCTGAATCACATTTAGGGTGTAAAGACTGATTTTTTGGTCTTTACTTATAATTTTACGATTCCAATGCGATTAGTCTCGTACAATTTTACGAAATAGCACTAAACCAAATTTTTGTCAAAAACGCTGAAAAGACATTTTCCAATTTTGCTCAACTTTACGACACTCAAATTATCTCCTAAAGAATGCTGATTATCACAATGTTATAGTTTCAAGCATGGAATTGTTTTGCCGATACTATGTTGTATCTTCTGTACATATACCGTATTTTTTTGATTAAAATGCGCCCTTGATTAGTATGCGCACGAATTCGCGATGAAAAAATAGAATGTGACCTTGAATACAGTGCGCATAAATAAAGTCACCTAGTAGCATAAATAACGTCACCTAGCGGACAGTGCAAAACTACTGCTGCTTGCCTGCTACATAAGCACTTTTATAACTTGTTCGGCATAAAAACACCCATTATTTTGGATTTAAGGTGTTCGAAGCTACTTTACAATAGAGTACGGTAGGGTTAAAGTTGGCCGAAAGTTGTTATCAAAAAATAGAATGCGCCCTTGTTTAGAATGCGCACAAAATCGCGTTAAAAAAAAATAGAATGCGCGCATTCTATTGAAAAAATACGGTAGGTAAAATTTTGTTGGAATGCACCAGTATTACAGCTTAGTTTATTTTTTGTTTATCTGTGTATAAATAAACTAACGGTTTTGGTTTTAAATTTCCCAAAAATAAACACAAATTAGTGTTGTAGGAATACAATAAAAAAAAAACCTTTTCGTCACGAAAGGTGTTTTTAGCAGACATAAAAATTAAATAGTTTATATACATGAGTTAACGCGCTTGTTTGTTTCAAAATAATGTCAAGCGGTTGCAATTTAGTTGACAAAATACCAAAAAGTATCAAAGCAAGTAGTTTAGCTTTTCCATCAAGCCGTTTCAAGTATTGATTCTTGTCAGAGAGCATTAGATCTGAAAAGCAAACACAAAGAGAAGCGATTAGAAGTACTAAAATAGAAATATTAAGGGGAATATTTTAGGTCTAAGAAAATATAAACGTAATTAAAAAACTTATGATTCAAAAATTACTGTAATACTAGACAACAATTGAAAATAGCAGCCATAATGGATTTAGCATTTATGGACTATAATGGATTCAGCATTTTCAGCATTTATTAAATAAACATTAAAAATTATTATTTAAAAAAAAAACGAACGTTTTCGGCTTACTTCAGCCCTCATCAGGTTTCTACAATTAGTAATATTAATTAACTTTAAATTTACACACACACATAAAAAAAATTAAAAATTAACAACAGCAAAAAACAATGTATATTTTTAAAAAAAGGTTGTACTTTTGACTAACAGGCTAAATTTTAAATCAAAACGAGAGAGAAACTAAATTGATACAAATTAAATTTCAGATTATGATGTCATTGAAGAAAAAAAAAGAAAAAATATTACAATCAAATATATTCAATAAATATGAAGCTCCGTTTGCGAACATTTGTCTATTTAATTTTGGACTTAACTTTTTTATGAGTAGAGCTTACGTATTATTACAAAAGTATTTTTTGTAATAATACGTAAATGCAAATCAGAATTTTGTTCTAAGATTCATGAATCTCTACTCATAAAAAAGTTAAGTCCAAAATTAAATAGACAAATGTTCGCAAACGGAGCTTCATATTTATTGAATATATTTTGATTGTAATATTTTTTCTTTTTTTTTCTTCAATGACATCATAATCTGAAATTTAATTTGTATCAATTTAGTTTCTCTCTCGTTTTGATTTAAAATTTAGCCTGTTAGTCAAAAGTACAACCTTTTTTTAAAAAATATACATTGTTTTTTGCTGTTGTTAATTTTTAATTTTTTTTATGTGTGTGTGTAAATTTAAAGTTAATTAATATTACTAATTGTAGAAACCTGATGAGGGCTGAAGTAAGCCGAAAATGTTCGTTTTTTTTTTAAATAATAATTTTTAATGTTTATTTAATAAATGCTGAAAATGCTGAATCCATTATAGTCCATAAATGCTGAATCCATTATGGCTGCTATTTTCAATTGTTGTCTGGTTGAAAAAAACAACCTCTTTGCCGAAACTTTACTGTAATACTATTATCAAAAGAAATTTATTCTTTTTTTTTATTGCAAAAGAACTAGCCTAACGTTTAAAGTTTTCGAGGGATAAAAGTCTAATTAAACATAAATCTCAATAGGCACCTTTAAAAAAGAAAACCACTTCTCACTTTCATTCAGTTCATATTTAGACATAAACGAATGTCAACCAGATCCTTGTGTCAATGGAAATTGCACCGATCAAATCAACGGATATATTTGTACTTGTAATGATGGTTACTATGGCAATAATTGTTCGACAGGTATTTATTTAATTTTGAAAACTTTTACACTGTTGCATATTAGTAGCTAATATCTGTTCTTTGTTCTTGCTGTAAAACGCTAAACAGGTAAAACTTAAAGTAATTTTCCAAAGATTAGCACGAGTGGCTTTGCAGAGAAGCCTACGAAAGTTATCATCCAATTAGTTTATTTTGTTTTCAAAAATTCTAAATCTGCTTAAAACCGCCCAGCAAAAAAATTGATTGAAATTGCCTTTTTCAATCGCAAAACAACATGACTAGTCAAAAGTTAAACTGAGTCAATGTCGACTATTATACTGCATTAGGTAGACGATCCCAATAATCACCACTGTATTAAAGAAAGCTATTTTTTGTGAATTCTTCGGCAATAAATTTTTCCAAAATTTTGAATAAACAATTTAAGAATGTCATTCGCATTAAAAATATATTGACACAAGTTCAAACAGTATTTTATCTATTTAGTCTAAGATGCAGGTTTCAAGTTAGCTTTTGTAATACTTGGCTCAACGCTTAATTGAACTATATATTACACTTAACTTGCACTAACTACCATCGTCGTCGTTTGAAGGGTATCCACTCCAGGTCAGACATAAACAGAACTGGGGCCAAGGGTTTATCCTTTTACTACCCCAGACTGCTGCACTGCCTGAATCAGATGCTGGCAGTGATGTCATTAAGCCAGCATCGAGTTTCGTCATCCAAAACCGTCAGACCTTCGCAAAGACTTTGTTGCCGCCTGATTCACTTGATGTGGATGCGGCTTACCAGGATTTCTGTAACACCATTAACAAAGCAGCCAAAAAGACTATCCCACGCGGGTATCGAAATAACTATATTCCGTGTTGCGATGCAGAGTGTGAGTCCCTCTATAAAACCTTTCTGCAGTCTCCTCAGGGAGACGACTCAAGTTTGGCTGCTACAGCTACAACTAACTACCATCATAACAAAAAAATACAAAAAAATTTCAGTAAAATAAACACAATTAAAAAGCATACAAAAAACTAATATTTTTTTAGTTATTTGGAGTCTTTTTTTCTTAAATGTAATAAATGCGTTGTGCATCCAAAAGCCGTTTGCAAAGACATTCCCTTTTGCATGTAGGGGAAGACAGCTATAAGAACTCCATAAGAAAAAAAATCCAAAGAATTTTCATTTTTAACCATTTTGAAACAAACTTCTTTCATTTTTATATTTTTATCTAGTCCTTTTTACCTTGCCGCTACTGCTTCCTAACATTTTTTATATAAAAGGTAGCTAATAAACATCTGTTCGCTTGCAAAAGAAACTTTATGAAATCATTTAAAAAATTCCACCAATGCCAAAAACTTTCAAATTTTTATTTAGTTGGCATGAGTCTTGTTTTCTGACTTTTTGTTGTAACTGTGACATATTTGGATAAAATCTTCAAAAATTACTTTCAAAAATATTTTATAATTGTCTTAAAGTAATACTTCCTCATCTCTTGAATCGTAATCCAAATGTGGGTGACTATTTAATTTGCTGGGGTTGGCATTTAAGTACCTTACAAAGCGTTTTGGTTACTGAATGAAGACTCAAAGCGAGCTATCACCTGGTTCGCTTTTTTGATGCAAAATTGCTTCAAGGTTTTACTTGACATACAGAAATAAAAAAGAGCATTTTGATTATTTTTTAAGAGCAAAGACTTTTTCTTAATCTTCTTTATAATAGTCAAATATAATTACTTTTTCTATTGTTACAGAAATAGTTGCTATTATCTGTTTTAATGAATTGAAAGAATTAAGAAAAAAATTGCATTGTTTGCTAGCAGTATAAAGCTGTTTAGAATTTTGTTGTCAGTACCTTTCTAAAAGTAAAACAAAAATTTTTCCTTTCAAAACTTATATTTCCGTTTTTTTAAAGAAATAGACAATAACTTTTGTGCATTATGGTTTAGAACAGTGGTTTTCAACCGGGGTTCCGCGGAACCCTAGGGTTCCGCCAGTACAGTCCAGGGGTTCCTCAAGTTTACAATTTGGAGCTGGGTTCAAGTAAATTAGTACTTAAGTAAATTATTTATGTTGCGTCCAATGCTTATTTGTGCTTTTCTGTTTGAATCTTCTTCATTTTTATTCGCTTTCAATCGTCCTTAGATGTTTGATTCATGGTTCGTTAATTCGTTTGAATTACTCTTAACTAATTCTTTAATATTTGGAATGTCGCTCACGCTGCGACGGGAGTTATCCAAGTCTGCGTTTTGATTGAAACTGCTATATTTAGAGATTCTTGCTTTGGTAGTGTATAATTTGATAACTGGGAAAAGAACTTGCTAAATTTTCTTCTCGTACAGGGTTATTACAATCTTGTCTTTAAATTTGTTCGATAAAGTGTAAAATTATTTGATTTGATTGATTACCGAGTTGATTAAATTATTTTTTTTACTTGCGTCGATTAATTGAAAGAAGATTGTCAAGAAGACATTGTTCAACTTTTTATCTGATTAAAATCAATAATTTACTTATTACTAACTTAAGTATTTTTTTGAAAGACTAGAGAGGTAAAAGTAAGTTTAAATTATGATAAAATCTATCATGATAAGGCAAGGCCACCTAGCCTAGATAAAAAAATCTATACAGTCAATTTATGAAGTCATAATACTTGGTCAAATTTGCTACTTTCAAAAAATTCTAACCTTAGTCTGCTTTGCTGGCACTGCTTTAAGTTAAATTTTTTGTTTGAAAACAGTAGGCTAATTGACGATTAATAAAACTGTAAAAAAATGATTTTATAAGCGTTTAAATAAAATCAAACTCTTTTTTTGTTGTCGGTTACTTTTGGTAAAACAAACAAATGTCATTATTATTATTATTATCATTATTAGTTGAAAAAGACGATTGAGATTGCGCATATCGATACTACTTAAAATCTAAAAACTTCTGGTTAAAGTTCTGCACTTCTTCGCACTCCTTACAATTATGGAAAGATTTAAAAAAAAACGTAAATTAGAAACAGATGAAGAGGCGGAGGATTTGAGACAGCCTGATGAAGCTGCAGCCAATGGCAGTGATGCTACTTCGTCGAAACTATCACGAAGTGATGAAATAAACCTGCAAATAAAAATTCGACAATATTGTGAAAATTATATAGCTCAGGAATTTACTTGGACTGGAAACCCAGACTGCCCTTCACCTTTGTGTATTGTTTGTGGGGAGAAGCTAGCTAATAGTGCTATGGCACCAGCCAAACTGAAAAGGCATTTGACAACTAAACATCCAGAGTTGTCCGGCAAAAATGAACAATATTTTAAAAGAAAATTGGCATCAAATAAAAGGCAAGTTTCTATGTTTACCAAAAAGTTCAGGTTGAGTGACAAAGCACAAGAGGCAAGTTATGCTGTGGTGGAGATAGTTGCAAGTAAAATGAAATCGCATACCATTGCTGAAAGTGTAATTTTACCTGCATGCAAGCTAATAGTTAAGATAATATTTGGAGAGGATACTGTATCAGAGCTAAGTAAAATTCCAGTTTCCGACAACACAATAAGTAGGCGCATTGAAGACATGTCAGAAAATATTGAGTGCAATATTAAGTCTAAAATATTGAAACATGAATTGTTTGCACTTCAAGTTGGTGAGAGTACAGACATCACTGGTAAAGCACAGCTCCTTGTATTTGTTCGTTTTATTGATGATGAAGGTATTGTAAAAGACTTCCTGTGCTACAAAGAATTGCCAGAAACAACAAAAGGAAAAGATATATTTGATGTTTTAAATGCATATTTGGAGTATTGTGAATTGAACTGGAAAAACTGTCTTGGTATTTGTACTGATGGTGCCTCTGCAATGACAGGGTGTCTCAAAGGTTTTGTCTTAATCGCACAAAAGCAGAATTCAAATATTATCCATACTCACTGTTTTATTCATAGAGAAGCACTAATTGCTAAAACTCTTGGAACTGAACTAAATTCTGTATTGAATATGGTAGTGAAAATAGTTAATTACATCAAGATGAGGCCACTTAAACGTCGACTGTTTACAAAATTTTGTGTGAGTATGGAAGCACAACATCACACTTTAATCCAGCACACACAGATACGATGGTTGTCAAAAGGAAATTGTCTCGTTTTTACGAACTAAGAGAAGAGCTATTAACTTTCTGTTTGCAAGAAAACCTGAAAGAGTTTGTAGAATGCTTGAGTGATGACCGTTGGTGTTCCAAGTTAGCATATCTTGCCGATATATTTCATGAACTAAACCTCTTGAACAGTGGCATGCAGAGAAGGAACGAAAATATCTTGTCTTCTACTGACAAAATAAATGCTTTTCAAAAGAAAGTGACAATATGGAAGAAACGCATAACCGCAGGAAATCTGGAAATGTTTTCAAGTACTCTCAAAAGCAATTGTCCAGAAATTGCACCACTAATCTTGAACCACTTGGATACTTTGTTAAAAAATCTTGACAAATATTTTCCTTCGATATCTATTGACCAGTATGACTGGGTTAGAAACCCATTTGTGGAATTTGAACCATCTGAAGGACAATTTACATTGCAACAAGAAGAAGAACTTGCCAGTGTTTAAAGTGATAGAACATTAAAGTTGAAGCATTCTGAGCTAAGCCTGGATGTATTCTGGTTGTTAGTTGAGAAGGAATATTCTGCAATTGCCCAGAAAGCGCTACGACTTCTTCTGCAGTTTTCAACCTCCTACTTGTGTGAGTTTGCATTTTCAGCTCTGACAACCATCAAGCACAAGAAGCGAGCACAATTACTGTCTGTGGAAGATGAGCTTCGTGTGTGTTTGTCAAAAACACGACCCGATCTTAAGGGGTTGTGTAAGAAACACCAGGCTAAAATTTCTCATTGAATTTTTTTGAAAATAAATATACTTTTTTTACAGTTTGTATTTTTATTGTAAGTAAATCTGAACATAATATGTTAGTCTCATTATATTAATTAAAAAATGTTTTTGCATATGAGAATTATATTAATGCACAGGGGTTCCTCGAGCCTCTGAAATGTTTCATTGGGGTTCCGCTCCACCAGAAAGGTTGAAAACCACTGGTTTAGAACAATGGTTCTCAACCTTTTTTCTAGCAAATACCATCTAGAAATATTTCTTTACATTACGTACCACAAAGTTCATAAAAAAATTAATTATTTCGATTTTTTAAAAAATTTTTTAATTTCGTCTCAAAAATTATATGTTCTCTAAAAAAAAGGTCTTCGATGAAAATCTGACATATCTAAAAAACACAATTTATAATTCGAGTGTTGGATTTTTATAGAATAAAATTATTCACGCATACCTATAACGTAAAATCATAGTGATCTCTAAAAAAAAGGTCTTCGCTTCGATTTGATTTCCGTTTTCGCTTTTTTTCTCCCAAAATCATGATGATCTCTAAAAAAATATCTTCACTTCGGATCGATCTCCTATTTTCCACTTTTCGTCCCAATTTCGTAATAATCTCTAAAAAACCTTAAACCGCAAAATGAGACTATATGCGGTATCTTCGAGTGGGGGCCTAAGGCAACTGCCTCATTCGCCTCACCCAATATCTACCACTGCGTACCACCTAAAAAGATCTCACGTACCACTAGTGGTAAGCGTACCACAGGTTAAGAACCACTGGTTTAAAAATTGGGTCGCCAAAGGTTAAAATATGTTTTAAGTTTAACGTGTTGGTCATAAATATATTTTATCATAAGAATAAAATTTTATAATAGCAGATTAAACATTGTGGCCTAATACTCTGCCTAAAAGTTTTTTTTAAATATTTCAATGAATTTTTTTCTAGATAGCCGAGGTTTTCCAATTACAACATTTCTAATTTGACCTTTAGACTAGTAGAAGTACGAATGAGGTAGTGCCAAGGCACGGTATTTAACTAAGGAAAACAAAGTTCTGTTTAATGAGTTTGTGACTAAGTTTGAATACATTTCTTGTTTATACTGTGCTATTGTCATCGGAGCGCTATGTAAGAATTTTAAATAGAGCTGTAAATTGATGAATGATAATATTAATTGCCGATTAATCAAAGCTTGCGCTTACCGCAAATATGTCATGTGAGTAAAATGAAGCTACTTTTTACTACAGCTCAATTTGTAATGTTTTTTTTCATTTCAAAAGTTATAATCAAAATAAAAACACCAAAAACGATTGCTATCTTTCGATCGAGTATTAATTACTAATAACGGTTGAAAAACACTATAAAAATAGGTCGTGGTTTTTTATACGGTAAGCAAAAATATTTTTGAAGCAAATAATTCTTGCCAATGTTAAGTTGTAATTTGGTTAAACTTTGTCAACAACAAACGCCTGATCTGCCATCTGTCTTTTACCCTACATTAAGAAAATGCAATTAAAAAATTGTTTAAGTCTTATTCTGATTAACAAAGAAAATTTTTATTATTACCAAAATAATAAAGAAAGAAAAAAGATCACGTTGAAGAGCTTATTGATGTTAAGCCATCTCACATGTTTAATTCCGCTAGGTTTCTTAGTAGTTTTCGCGCAATTGACACAAACCGGCGTCTAAATATCAGTCTCATCTGGAAGGCATCTGCGATAACCTCCTAAATAGACCATGCAGTTAATAATCATGATCCAGATTGGGGGTTAGCCAAGGATAATGTCGCTACTAGTCGGTGAAACTTAGCTGGTTGGTCATTAAAACGTTGACACTAAATCACAACTTAATTAGATTTAATTAGATTTAAGATTGACTGCAAAAGCATCACAAAGCTTTAATAAATGTGACAAAAGTTACTTGAAAAATTAAAACATTTGGCTCATGAAATGCTGCTTGACGATACAATTTTTTTAATCAGATACATTTCAAGACTAGCTCACAAATTACAAATTGGGATAAAAAAACTGTATATAAGTACATAAAATATACATATATTTAGAAACAAGCCAGCACAATTCATAAAAATTAAAACTGTTTATTTATATCTGATAAAAATACAAAATGTGTTTGTCCACACACGCTAAGAGAAATAAAAGCAAACAACCAACAAAATTTTTGTTGAATATGAATCAGACAATAAAAACAGGAAATTTTTTGCTTTTTCACAGATTGGTTTTCACCAGGAAACGGATTTCAATACAAAGTCTTCGGTCGAATTGATGCAAAGCAAGCAGGTTCAGCTTGCGAAGGTGAAAGTGCAAAGTTGGCTTCGGTTGGTGTGAGGAATGAAACAATCAGAAGGTAAGTTTAATTTGTATTATCCAGAAAACAATGCATAATCTTGTAAAAAACAACAATTAACAGATTCTAAGCAAACTCTTTTTAGCAAATAGTTGAAGAAAACAAAAAAATTTATCAAGTGGAAAAAATGTTTAATTAGCCAATCACTTTTGATCTTTTTATTTAGTATCTATCTTCTTTATTTAGGCTTTTTTGCAACTTTTTTAAAATTTTTTTGAGCTTCATATTTTTTTAGAAAATTATAAAAGACTTGAATCGTTTTTTAAAAATGTCTTATTTTGAACTTTTTGTACAAGTTTATTTTTACATTTTGTAATGAAGTTTTGATCTTAAATATCAAGCCAGCACTACATTTCATTTCATTTTCATTTTGTTTTTATGCTTCTGACTTGCAGGAAAGCGACTGAGGCGCTAATACATGTACATAGGGCAAGAAATTACCCAGACCTGCTTTCGTAGATGCCAAAATACTGCTATCTAGTTGAAATTTTTTAGTTTGTTTTTTAGTTTTCTAGAAATATGATTAAAATTCAGAACAGCTTGCCAAGACCCGCAAGCTGGGGAAAGTGCCGTAAAATGTCTTTTCGAAGGACACAACAGATCGGCGCGAGTAGGTTTTGAACCGAAACCATGTCAATCACAATTGCGGCGCTCTTAACTACTCGACCACGCTGCCGACAGCCAGTTGCCGATATATTTATCTTCATCAAAGGAAAAAAACTAGTAAAAAATCTTATATTAAGCTAATTTTATTGTTTGAAAAAGCACTATAATTAAGTCAAGGCCAAGGTCAAAGTTTAGGATTATTTTGAGTAAACTTTGACCTCAAAATTTTACAATTTACTGTAGTCTATAATTCATTATTCGTACACAGTATGTCTATTTTTAAAATCTCGTTCCAATTTTGCCACATAAGTTAGCCGGAGTGTTAACAATAAAAGTTAGAAAATAATAGAAAACCTTGTTCCAAGAAATTTAAATGTACTAAGTTTTAAAAACTAAAAGCGCAAGAAAATAAGTAAAAAACATTTTAATATACTATTAGCCGTGTACCGACTTTTCGTCCGACGACAATTTGTCCAACAATTTGTCCACGTCTTTTTGTCCAAAAAGGTTTAGGGTTAGGGATAGAGTTTTCTTAAGAAGACTTCTTTTCTTTGAAATTGGACCGAAAGTTGTTGGACAAAAAAAAAATAAAACAAAAAGACGTGGACGAAGTGTCGTTGGAAAAATTGTCGTTGGACGAAAAGACCACCCACCACTATTAGCAGCCTTATACCGACTAAATACCAAACAATTCAGAAAAAAATGTTTATTTCTGGAATACGTTTATATGATATTTGGACACTTTAGTTCAGAGTGGCCATACATACCATTTTTTAGGCCTTGTCCCGGCGTTCATCCCGGTTAACCATTATTTCTCGTTTTTTATTGTCCCGTCATGTATTTGTAATTCTAAGTGAAGACCATTTTTTTTAGAGAACACTATGATTTTGGGACGAAAGTAGGGAAATTTGAGAATTTTAGACAAATCTATTTTGGTCCCCTTCCAAAATTTTTTTTAGCTGGACGTAGCCTTTGTCAATCTGGAATTCCACCTATTCAGATACGGCAACCCTACTTTTAATGAACGTTTCGATTCATCACTTTAAAAATATGGCAACTCTACTTTATTCCAAATCTGATTTACCAAAAAGATGATTTGAAGACGCTAACAGTAAGAGTATAGTTAGCTTATTAGTTTATTTAGGGCACCAATTAGTTCACGCGTTTGAATGAAGACTATTTGTTGACTACTGGTGACAATAAATTTCAATTAAATTGTTTCATTTCAAGAAAAAAGATTCAGTCGCATGTTTGTTAACGAATTTTTTATTGATTTTATTTGACTAGAATAACTGAAAATGACAAATGGTCACAATATATATTAACTTAGTTTAATGAAAGCATATTAAGAAATAGAATATATATCTGATTCTCATGTCATAAAATGAAGCATTTGAATTAAAAATATGTAATTAGCCTTATCTGGTAAAATTATTTTGAAACCAAACACTCTATTTGCTTTATGAAAAAGCGTAATTCTTGCTAAACAAGTAGCTCTAAAAATATAAAAAAATTTTGGGAATTAAAAATTTAATGTTGTTAATTAAATTTTTGCGTTAAAATAGTTCATACGTATTTTTTATTCAAAAAAGTTTAGAGTTTTATTTTTTTCTCAAGCATTTTTGCCGAAATATAAATTTAAAAAATTTAGAATCTTACTCTTTTTTTTTTACTATTTTTAAAGCACTGTTCTAAGCCTATTTTTCAGTACAAATTGTTCCTTTCTATTAGAAATTTCAAAGACTTTCTTGCCGTAAAATTTTGATTTAATATGCTTTTTCCGCCTTTTTAAAGTTTTATTTTGGGTTTCAGTAATTCTCTTAAAAGGTAAATATCCGAACTTGTGTGAAAACTAATTAAATTGGCGGTTTGACGACAAACAATTTTTTCAAATTTAAACGCTTTTCTTCCTCCCAGAATCATTTTCAACAAGTTGTTTTCCAACTGCTCAACTAAACCTTGGATTGGTTTAAAGAAAACAAACAACACCTGGACATGGTCGGATGGTAAGACGTGGAATGATGACAATCCTCAATTTGGAAATATCGAAAGACATGAAGAAACCACAATAATGCAAGGATACGTTGGTAAAAACTGCACGTTTGAAGCTATTGGTGTAAACACTTGTGGAAGCTGCAAGATTGAAGCTGCCAATCCAAATAGTCGCTTTGTAGCTCCAAACTATCAACTGTGTGAAAAAAAAGTTGTTTAAAAATTGTGATTGCTTTTTTTCCTATTGATGAAAACAATTTTTTAAACATACATTACAAAGTCTAATCAATTTTGGTCTATTAACAGCATTTGATGATATTATTTTTTAAACAAAATTCAACAAGTTGAAAAAATATAAAAAATTGATCTCATTGATTACATAATAAATAATAAAATTAAAAAATTGATATGATTTAATGGTGTTTTGCTAAAAAAATTTAAAATTAAAAACTTTCAAAATGGCGACAAATCTATCAAAAAAACAGACTATCAGCCTTTTAGACCAACGGAATAAAGTTTTGGCTATAACAATGTCATTAAATTGATTTAATTAAATAACAAATGTTGCCGCAATTCACTGTTATAAGCAAGCTGCTTTTTTATTTTTAATTTCTAACAATGTAGGGTATATTTAAATTTAAAAAACTTGCTTAAAAAATATTCAACGATTGAGTTTAAAATATTATGTCAAACGTTTTTCGGGTCAAGATTGCGTACATGCAACAACATGTCCGCACTGAGTGTTATTCATTTTTTGCGTTTTTGGAACAAAATTACGTGATTTTTACACGAAAAATCTACCCTGTGATATGTAAAGAGAGATTGTAAAAATTACCAACAAACATTGAAAAATTTATTAAATGTGCAACTTATTACAATTTGTGACATTTTATAGGAATTCGATATAAACCTGTTTATTTTTATCCAAAAACATGGCTTTTGAAAATAAGTTTGGTTAAAATTTGCAAGTTTTGTTTTTCACACCTGTTACAATATTATTATATATGTGCATTAAATGTTTTTGCAACCAATAACCAAATTTGCGGTTGACAAAAAAAAAATTAGTTTATGCGTATGCAGAACATCGGAATTATATGGATTCATTGTCTGTAAAGTTTTTTACGTTGGCTAAGCTTAATTTGTGTTTTATTAGTTAACTTTTTTTTTCTTTTAAGAAACTTATTAATTTTTCAGCCAGCAACTAAATTGGAATTCTTCTAATATAATATTTTAGTTTTGAAGTTAATTCTAGGGTAACCTCCTGAAAAAAGCTGGACGAAAACGTTCGAAAATTTTAAAACAACAATGTTTAGCTAACTATTTAAAAGGAAAAAATTAAAAAAAAAATCTTCATTTGAAAGCTATTTTAAAGTTTTGTGCGAGCAAATAACTGTTAAAGTAAATTATTGGTGTGTAAAATGAATTTGAAGTAAAGGGTTAAAGGGTTAAAGTAAATTATTGGGTGTAAAATGAATTCGAAGTTATTTTTTTAAACAACTGATTCCGGCTTTAGTTCCAAGATTCCAGTTTTAAATACGCGGCTCCGGCATTTTGACTCCAAACGGCTCAAAAAATCCTGCTTATAAGCATAAGATTGAATTCCTGTAATAGCAATATTATCGTGTTAAGCAACAAAAACTTTTCACTTGACATGACACTAAAATTATTTTGTGCTTTTCAACCGTTTTTGACCTATTGACTCCTAGACATGGGTTTTAGACCCCCGAGGTTTGATGATTTATACCAAAAAAATTATATAAGCTGGAGTTTCAAAATTTATCTAACTAAAAGATCAGTCTCATCCAATTGAATAACAAAATTTATCCAAGTAAAAAACTTTTAGTAAAACAAATAATTTGCTTTAGAAATACTTGGTAACGAGTACAAATTTATAAACTATCTTAATTAATTAAATGTTTTGTTATGTATCTTAATTAAATGTTTTGTTTAGAACACAGTTTCTAAAATGAAGGGCCGACTTTAACCTATTGTGAGTGTTCTAGAGTGTTTACTATTAAATGATAATTTGCAATCTACAATGTGCTTTATTTAAAAACCCAATTTTAACATCAAAAAAGTCTGTCAGTGATAAACACATTCAAAAATCCGGACGCAAATCTACAACAAACTAACGTGGTAGAACAAAAGTTTCTAACTGGTGCGTCATTTTGACACTAAGAAGGCGTGGCAATATGGTAGAATAAGCGTATTAAACTAGACATAATTTCCATATTTCATCAAGAAGTTACTGGATCATGGTATCTGGATCAAGCAAAAAAGTATTTTTGTTTTTGAAAATTCAGTAAATACAACTAATTAAGACTTTTTTGATGGCATTTGCATCTTGAATTTCATCTAAAGATCAAACAAAATATTTATATAAAAACATTGTCAAGCTGTTCTGCTTTTTTTAAAAGATCAAGTCCTTGTTTAGATGTACTTGGTTCTGTCATTTGACGTGGAGTTTTTCACTTTAACTTTGGACGTCTGGTTTTTTCAAATTAAGCTGCATTCCTTCCGACTTGTTTATTAATCATTTGTTTATCTCGCCACCAAAATATTCCATGTTAAGTTGTTTTTTTAAATATTTTCCAGTTAAACCAAACCGGAAGTGTGGTAAAACGTCTAGCAATGATGGATTTAATATAAGTAACTGATAGATTACAAAACCAAAAACTTAAACAGGAAAAATAATTGAACTGTAAGACAAAGCGCTCAATATAAACATCAAGTTTAATGTTTTTATGGTAGATGATAGCAATGTCTCTGTACGTCACCAAAATCCTTGCTTGATTTCCTTTAAAGTTTAGGGCTTGCAACACATGTGCTAGTCTCGTATAATTTTGCGAAATAGCACTAAACCAAATTTCTGTCAAAAACGCTGAAAAGACATTTTTCAATCTTGCTCCACTTCAAAACACTTAAATTATCTCTTAAAGAATGCTGATTATGACAATGTTTTGGTTTAAAACATAGGAATTGTTTTGTAGATACTAACAGTAGTAGACAGAAACGTAACTTAACTAAGCTAGGCTTAAGTCTTAAACGCAAATTTGTAAATCCAAGTTTAAGTCGCTGATTTAATCTTCTTTCAGAAATTGGTATTAAACTCAAATTTAGTAATCGAGGCTTAAGTCACACAAACTTACCTAATCTATTCAATCGCTATGACTACCGTTGATACCATGGCAACAATAGTAAGCTATAAAAGAAAAAAGCGGTAAGCTATAAAAGAAAAAAGTTTTTTATAATTGTTAACATAAGAATTTAGATAATTAGTTAGAAACTAAGCCACCTAAAACGAGAAACATCAAACTCGAGTCTAACAACAATATATTCTACTTTCGCTCGTCCAACTCTAGGAGATTAAGTGCGATGCTTTACGCTTGTCGGGTAAATCTCAGTCATGAGATGCGGCCTTGGTCTGCTTATAGTGAATTCTATGGATTCCTTGCGCGGTAAAGCTGGGAATAAGTTCTAAGCTGCTTAGAGTTGAGTTATTGTCAGGCTTGAGTAGTCTGGTGGTATTGTCTCCTGCGTGCAGCACTATATCTAGTCGGTTTGAATATCGCAGTGATTTATAAATCACCTAGAAGCTCTTACGAGAGCAAAGCTTGAGTCTGCTGCTTCTCATTTTAATTGGATTAGTTTCTAATTAATAAAACTTTTATAAAAAAATTGAAACCATTCTTTTTCAAAACTGATAAGAACAATTTAGATAGCGGTAACTTAATTAAAAATAATTTTTGTAATTTTAATAGTAACTAAAACATAGAGTTATTTTTTTCGATTAAAATGCCAAACAGAACTTTAAACATCTTAAGAGTGTTGGAAGTAGGCCCAAAGCGAGTTTTAAAAAACAAACGAAATTCTTTTGAATATTATGAAAAAGATAAATTCTTGTTAACATACCATTTTTTCAAAAAAAGTGTTATATCTCTTTTTGATGAGTGGTCGTTTTGTAGGCAGAGTGGTTGAGTGGTTAAGAGCACCAAAATTATGATCCACATGGTCTCGGTTCAAAACCAACTCGCACTATTCTGTTATGCCTTTGGGAAAGACGCTTTACGGCACTTTCCTCTGCTTGGCAAAATAACAAGCAGTTTTAAATTTTAGTCATATCTCTATAAAAAAATAAAACGAATAAATTTCATGTTTAGGCATCTCCAAAAACAGGTCGGGGTAAATGCTTTTCCTATATATAGCGCCTCCGTTGCTTTCCTGCAACTCAGGAGAATAAATATAGAGATAAAATAAAAAATGAAATGATATAATAAAAAACAACTCAACCTTAGCATTAAGAGGAAATGCTGTTCCAACAATTCAGCAGCTAATTATAACTCTTTGATTTTATGCAACTGGTCATTTTTAAATGACAAACGATGACTTAATATGGGTTTACCAAAGTACATTATTCAGGGTGCAACGCATTTCAAGATGTATGGCTTGCCGAAAGTCGTGACCTTACTATCAAATTTTTCAACATCTACAGTAAACAAAATTTTCATAACATTGCTGGCTTTTATTTTTTTTTAAGGTAATGAGGGTCCGCCATTATTTCAAATAACCACTTTATGACTTACCTACCAAATATTTCAAAATCTATATAGGAACTTTTTAAAATATTACTCGCTTTCCTTCAGTTATGGGTGCAGTGGATGCACACACATACCAATTGTTTCTCCAGGAGGAGATAATGCCGAAGTTTACCGCAACAGAAAAGGCTTTTTTTCTTTGAATGTGCAAGCAATTTGTAAAGCAAAATCGTTATTTTACAAATTTTGTCGCCCATGATGTGATTTAACACATGACTCCAAAATGTTTGAGAAATGTGTAATAAAAGATCATTTTCAAAGTGAAAAAAATGGATGCTTAACTTTTAGGAGACAACAGGTATCTATGCAAACGTTACTTATTCATCCTATTACCAATCTTAAAACAAAAATTACATTAAAACAAGATTTAATATCGAGCAAGCTTTTGGCTTATTGAAACAAAGATTTCCTTGTCTTTTAATACCTTTAAGAATACGTCTAAACAATTCCTTGGTAATAATAGTTGGTACATATTGCTTGCACAAATTTGCTTTACATCGATACAAAGCTAATCCTTCATTGGAATATTTTAATGTTCCTTCAGAATTAAACTCCAAAAATTCCACCTTACTTTATTACAAGGCAGAGGAGTTTTACAAAAACTAATTTTGCAGCATTTTGGAAATGAGCGCTCTCAACTAATTTGCATGTTTATATCAAATGTCATTTCTAGTTTTTCATTAAACTTTGCGATTGTGCTCTGACTATTATGGTCTCGTTTCTTTTGCAATAAACCAAATTTTAATTTACAGTATATATATATATATAAAAAGGAGCATAGGCCTATACAAAATGCGATCTCGTCTATAAGTTTATTAATTTTTCCTGCATAGCAATCTGTAATTTCAAAAGTTTTATTTTCAACTTGTGTTCTTCTTTTTCCCATTGATGACGTTCCTATATAAAAACGAACTCTTATTAGATGCTTTTTGAAACTATATTCTTCTATAAATATTATTTTCTCTTGATATTTTAAATTTTATTTTCTGCTTTTACCTGAAATATTTTTACCTAAAAACAATATTAATACTTTAGAAACAGCTAAATGTAAAAAACAAAATTCGAGCATAATACATCAAAATTCTAAAACAAAGTCAAAATGAAAATGTTGCATAAAGAAACAAAAATTATATTTTTCTCAGCTTGCATTTTTTTCATAATGTAAAAGCTGTTGATTGTGATATGTTAGTTTAGGCCTATCATCTTTCAAAACAAATAATAGTAGATGAAAGTCGATACCTTACTGAATTATTCAGGGCAAAAAATGCTAATGAATAAAAAAAAAAAATAACTACCATCGATTTTATTATTTGGGCTATGTGTTTTGTTGTCAACAGCTATAAAAAATATTTTCAGCTTAATTCAAAATAACAAATAAAAATGTTTAGCCTCAATATTATACATTGGAAGTTGCAATATAATATTTATCTTACCTCGAGTGCTTTTATGAAGTATGTGTAAGGTGTGTTGGTTGTCAGTAGGTTCATCATCATCATGAAAACAACAAACTAAAAATGGCCTTCAACTTTTTACAAGTTTATTAAAATGAAGAAACAAATCGTCTAATAAAGTGACAAATTGTTTAGCATATATTGCTATGGCATAAAAAAAATTAAAACGTGCTATTTTCAAGGCTTGGTGTTTACAATAGAATATTATTGGTGTCGGCAATATATAAAGCACTAATTAAGTCTCCTTTTTTTGTCAAGAAATTTAAAATTATTCAACAATTAGAAATGATTAAATAAATCTGATATTGGCTTACCAAAAATTAAAGCTGCACAGACTTTGTTTGGAATTCTATAGGACCAGTAGAACAAGGTAACTCGAATACCTGCGCTGAAACAAAACTGTGTCTAATGTTATTTTATTCCGGCTCAAAAAGTAGTTTGCTATGAGCCTGAAGCTTTTATACAGTTGGCTTGAACCACGTTTGGATTGATTCATTAAAGACTCTTCTCCACAGATAAACAAAGACCACTGTTTCTTACAGAAACGAATGTATTACAAAATTCACAACTCACAATCGACGAAAATTCTCTTTTACGCTCTGCCACTACAAGCGATACCAGCGCCAAAACTTAATTTCGTCCGACACAAAACAATTCTATCTCCGTAGAATTAATCTCCAATACACTGGCGCAAACAATTACAACACTTATCAACGCAGTACAATCAAAGGGTCCTTTGCCCACGCTCTGTGCCCAAACCAACGCTTAATTAGATCACATTACTCTCTCTCGAATCACTTCTATCAATGCGATCGAGCGAGGGTATGTATAGACAAATGTCACATGACGACCAATTTACTCGTACTTGCTATACAATGCGGAAATTTACTATCGTGGGAATATTCTACATACAATATACCTCGAATGTGCCAGATAAATAAGACGAAAAAGGCGCATTACGTAATTACTGTCTGGGGAAATAAAAAAAAAGAAAGATACGTTCGAGCAATTGTAAGCAAACCGCAGACATTTAAATCACACAATGCAAGAGCGATTATACCTTGCCTAAGCAATTTCTACGTCATAATAACACTTTAAATTACTTTCAGACGGAAAACAAATTATAGACTATCGCCATGACTTAAAATTATTACGAATAAAGTGTGAAATAAGCATTCTCGGCATCCACAGCAACAGTATTGCCATTATCAAATAAGTTTTGGTTAGAAAAACTTCTTTGAGTATAATTCGTGAAATCATACAAAACGAAACTAGTAATTGAAATATGCAGCAAAGTTTCTAGACAACAATAAAATTAAGTTTTAAAATTTATTAAAAGTAATTGGTTTGTTGGCGCGCAACAATGTTAGAGCTTAGTTCGGTTTTGGTTTATCAACGTATAAATTAACCAACCATTTTGATTTTAAATTTTCCAAAAAATTGCTAACAATAAGTGTTGTAGAAATAAGATAATTAAAAAAAATTTATTAAAAAAAAAAAGTTTCCAAAAGAGATATAAAAAAATTGAATAGTTTATATGCGTAAGTTGACGGGTTGTTTGTTTTAAAGTATTGTCAGTTGGTTGCAATTCATTTGACAAACTACTCAAAAGAATCTAAGCAATAGTTTATTTTTTCGACTAGCCGTTTCAAGTAGGCTATTAGTTCTTGTCAAGAAGCATTAGATGTGATAAGCAAACAAAACGAGAAGCGTTTAGAAGTACTAAAAAAAGAATTTTAAGTCCAGAAATGTATTAAATATATTAAGTCAGAAATATATATTAAGTCTAAGAAAGAATAAATTTGATTAAAAAATTCATAATTTAAAAAATATTACTACCATCAATAAGATTTTTTCTTCTTTACTATAAAAACAATTAACCTAATGATTTGAATTTTGTTCACTAAACTTAAAACCTCAATTGGCATTAAAAAAAAAGTTCTAACTTTCATTTAATTCATGTTTAGACATAAACGAATGTCAATCAGATCCTTGTGTTAATGGAACTTGCATTGATCAAATCAACGGTTACAATTGTACTTGTAATCCTGGGTATTACGGAAAAAATTGTTCAATAGATATTTATTAACTCTTAAGAACTTTTACACTATTACATAATAGTAGCTAATATCCGTTCTTCGTTTTTGTTTCAAGATTATTCTGGGTGGGTTTTGTAGCTAGGCCAGTCGAATATTTTATAATCCAATTTATATATTTCATTTTGGTTTTTAAGTTTTTTAATCTGCTTTTGAAAACAACTCAACAGAAAAAATCGATATAAAATGGCTTTCTTAATTGCCAAAAAACATGACTAGCCAACAGTTAAGTTAATTCGTCAATTATATTGAACCATGCTTGGTAGACGCCCCCAATAATCACACCTTCAGTCAAACATCAAATTTCTCTACAGTTGTTTCACCAATTTTTCCCCATTTTGAATAAACAATTTAAGAATGTCACATTAATTAAACATATATATTGACCCACACTTAAATTTATTCAGGCTATGGTACTGATTTTGAGTTTGATATCACGTTCGCTACCAGACAAATTTTGCTGAATTCCTGTTGGTACCAGACTTCAATTTCATATCGTATGAGTTTCTTTTCCCCTAATATGATGGTATATGTCTTTTGGAGTCCTTAAAATATTTTTTTATGTTTGCTTTTAAACTTTGAAAATGAGCGGCACGGTACACAACCGTAAAATTTTTACGTTTAGGCCCATGTCGCTCATATGTGAGCGACATCGTAAATGAGCAAGTTTGTGTGAAACATGTTAGTTATTTAGATTTCTTGCGTAATTATTCTTGTACCAATCAGTACTCAACTATTCTAAAAGAATATTTACGTCAAAAAAGTTGATTTATTTACGTATCCATCTTGTTTATTTATGCCATGCATCACTCAACAATTCCCACGACAATAAGTTAGGCTCACTTAAGCATGAACAGATTACAAGCATGCTAGCGTTAGACAACCAGCGACTGTAATCACACTGGTTTGAAATTAGCGGCTAGGTTATACTCTAACTTTGATTGCATTCGTGTGCTTATTTCCAGCTAACTGCATAGACAGTTGGTTAGCCCTTTAGGTTGCTAATCGAGAGGTCACTGGTTTATTCCTCACACTAGCTGAGTTGTTGTGTTTTTGCAGGAATTCAAGAAAGCCTTCACAAGGGGTATCCTACTTTGAAGTGGTAGACATACATGGGTACCGTACCTGTTCAAGACAATGTTGACTTAAATACTTTATGGTCATTTTCACATGTATTTGTGAAAAGTTGACCAGAGGATTGAGAAATGAAGGAAGAATACTGTACATAGATAATTTTTATACAAGCTATCCACTGGCACGATTCATGTTAGCTGAAAAAACAGATGTTGTAGGAATAATATGCCCATCTAGAGCGAAATTACCTAAGGAAATTTTGAAGAAGAAACTACAATGTGGGGAAATGGTTGCACAAAAAGAGAGCCATGGCTCGTATTGAAGTGGCGAGACACCAGAGACGTGCATGTATTGTCTACCAAACACGGCCCAGATATGGAAGAGGTTTATACATCTAGAAGAAGACCTCTTCTTGCTGCCAATGGTCCCTTAACTTCCAATACAACTCCATCCACCAGATCTAAGTTAAAGCCAAAGGCAGTTATTGAATACAACAAAGGAAAGGCAGGTATAGATTTTTCTGATCAAGTGGGTGCTTATGCCTCAGTTTTACGTAAAGGTATCAAGTGGTATCGTAAACTGGCTTTTGAGCTGTGGCTGGGAGTAGCTGTTGTAAATGCTTATTTCATTTTTAAAAAACACACAGCTACACGAATTGGCATTAGGAAATTCAGAGAAAAACTGACTTTTACCCTACAGGAATTGAAACATACTAAAAGACTACTTCTCCAACCTGTATGAGGACAACATCACATGGCAGAACCAGAAAACAAATCTTCCAAGACCAGACGAAGATGCAAGCTGTGCTACAAGCGTTTAGCTGAAACCCATGGCAGAGAAATAGCCTTAAAAAAGGCTAAACTTGTAAATAGCTATTGCCAAACATGCCCTAAAAAGCCATTCTTTTGCTTACCTTGCTTTCAAGACTTCCATACAGGCTAATGTCCCCGTTGCTGTTGAGATGAAAAACCCGTTGAGACTGTTAAGACTAGCAAGATGACTGTTTACTTGATTTTGTGCAGAATCCATTAGCTGTACATGTACACGGTTTTCAATATCATTACTGTAAATATTTCGTTTGTGTTTGTGAATTTTATGTTCATGAAACAATCATATGATAATAAATTTTGATTCTGTTTCAACTAATTTAGCCTAAACGTTATGTACTAATTACTAACCTTCTTCATAATAATGGTACAAGTGATGAATATGATATTTTCCCAATTTTTACAGATTACATTACTTGAGGTTTCATCGTTCTATAGGCGACAATGTTTTGTGATTCTTCACTTCGTCGATAGCTGTCTGATACTTTATATTACCCTGTGCGAACTTGTACTTGACGTCTGTTTTTAATATCATCATATTACACATCCTTTGTTAAATTGCTGGGTGGTTTTGTAGTTGCAAGTTTGTTTTCATTGCTTTTTAGGTTACTGCAGCATGATCTCTCTTTGGTCACTAAAATGCGTGATTAAAATACCAGAAATAATATCACATAAAACTCGTAGGTACAGAAGTCTTTATCGCCCATAAGGAAGAGCTCCATTGTGAAGCACATACAAGCTACACAGGTTATCGTCAGAGTGTGGCGTGAATCACATATCAGAGTATGGCGTGAATCACATATGAGCGACGCGGTGTGAGTCAAAATACTGTGTCGCTCATATGTGATTCACGAGGGAGCGAACGTGATATTGTAATTCTTGGCTCAACGCTATTGGCACCGTACATTTCAATAAGTTATTCTCTTGTCTTATCGTCTTTTTTGACCAAAAGATTTAACACGTAAAACTTTCTTATATTAAGATTTATAAGTAAAATTTTGTCTTTAGATAAGATATCAGATAAAAGTTGTAATTTACAAAAAAGCACAAATTATCTGAACTACATTTTGTAGCAAATTTTACTGTTTTTGTAAAATAGTGGGTTTTGAAAGCAAAAATCTTTATTGTTTATGCCAAATCTATGTAAAGTTTGCTGCAGACAACATTTAAAACAACCTCATCGTGTTCCGATTCTTTGTATAATCATAAAACTATTTCTTAAGACATCAAAGGTTTACAAAAAAGTCAATTTTTCTATTTTTCAATCAGGGCATACGATGTGGCGCACCCCAGTGGCAGTTGAAAAGCCGTTATTGGCGTCATACGCTTTTCGAGTTTATTAAATTGTTGCGTATGTTTTTCATTTCCAATTCACTGTTTTGGTTAAGAATGACAAACAAAAACTTGTGATCAATTTTACATTTTGTCAGTTTTTTCATAACAAAATCGAATTTTAATTAGGGTTGGGAAGTAGAAATCACCGGAGTCGTATGTTTTAGGAAGGAGTTGGAGTCGGAAGGGAGTCATTTTTTCAGATATGCTAAAGTCAGAGTCGTTTTTTAGATGTACTGGAGTCGGAAAACTTTAGATAAGTGGAGTCGGTAAAAAAAAACTCCTACAATTCCACAACCCTGGTTTACGATGATGCTTTATAATTATTATTAAAATAATGTAATAACACAATGATTTTTTGTTTGTTTCTTCAATAAATCAAGATCAATCTCTCGTGACAAAATAGTTTTTTTTCAGCGTTTGCTAAAGCTTTATTAAAAATTTTTTGTTCTGCTTTAAAGTTTAAAGTTTAATGTAACTATAAAATCTAATAACCAAAAAATGTTCTTCTTTTATGATATATTAGGTTTTTGTTCGTTAGTAAACTAAACATTAACAAAGGAAATCGTAAGAAAAGCTATGGTTTTTAAGAACGAACGCAATCTTTTCTTCACTCTATAGATTAAAACGTTAGCTTTCTTGTTGATTTTGGGAAAAACTTGTAAACCTTATTCAATAAAAACAACTGTTTTGTTTAAACAATCAACTTATAACATATTCACCAAAAAGTAGCTTCTGCAGCGTACTCGAGTTGGAAGTAGAGTGAAGGCTCTGTCTGAACTCAAACGACTTTATTGTCGTTTTTATTATTATTAAATTACTTGTGAGCAAGCAAAAGTTAAAAACTCGGTTTATTTCACTTCAAAACACAATTATTTTGTAAATCTAAAATAAAACATCCTAAAACTTATCTTCAATGTTTACGATCACTTCTACTTTTACATAATTTCACGAATGCTCAGCGTAAGTTTTTTACAATATTAACCTTTTTAAAAAGAAAATCAAGACATAATTGAAACCTTTTTTTAACACTTCAATTCGGTGTAAGCAAGAAAGCACAAAAAGTTTAATACTGTAGGTTTTATTCACAAATCAGAAAACTACAACTAATTTATTTTTTCCTAAAAAAAGGGTAATCATTCACATGAAGCATTACAGCGTTTTCGCTATTGGTAGAAAAAGATGCAAGAAATCAACTGATTTTATAAAGTTTCTTCTTTTCTACATCACTTGCATTTTCAAGGCGAATGCATTCATAAGCGACAAGAGATCTCTTCATAGTTTCCACATAAAAAAGATGAGAAAACAAATTGATATATTTGTAATATAATTTCATTCCATCAGCAAATACTTCTTTTTGCGCTCTTTCAAACAGCACAAACCGAACACTTGTTGGGGTCGGTTTTAGCAAGAAAAATTACGTAAACTTTTTGAATTCTTTTGCTGTTTTATTTTTTGAAGAGTAGCAGACATGTTTGACAAGGTAGCAGTTTCAATAAAGCTTTGCGTAACTGAAGACGATTGAAATACTGTTACGCTCTTCCACTTCAACAAAAGAAATCATTCCCAATTCGCTGTCTACTTAAGATTTCTTTTTGTATTTTTGCTTGGCCTTCACTGCATAAAACACATTTCGATTCAAAGTGGTATCAGCTGTGTCGTACGTCGAAGAAGAAAGCGACTTCTTTAACTTTGCTTTACCACTCGCAGATATTAGTGTGTTGTATGTTAGGAAAATGAGTATTCGACTCTAACGAATAATTATAAGGAATTTTTTTCTTATTTAACCTATTGCCCAATAGCAACTCTATTAAGTTTATTTTTTGTTGATTAGTTGCTGTTCACTTAAAACGTCTTGAAAAGTCTGAACACGCCCGAAGATGTCAAAAACTCGTAAAATGTTTTTAAAAAACAAGTGTTTCTATTTTTGACTAAATGTAAATGATGTGTTTTAGTTTGTTGCAACAACCAATTATTCCTTCAAAAAACGAATACAGGCTATGTTCTGAAATATTATTTTTGAGTAAACAAAACCTATGTTTTTTATAGTCCCGGTCATAAGGTACGGCCTTGGAATTACAACATAGTGGATTCTAAGTATTCCTTGTTCAGTAAATCCGGGAATAACTTATAGCTGCTTTGAGTCAAATTATCGTCCAGCTTGTGTGGTCTAGTGGTATTGTCTCCTGCGTGGAAGACCGCAGGTAGTCGGTTTGTATTCGCAGTGAGATAAGCATCACTGATAAGCTCTAACAAGAGCAAAACTCGAGTCTGGTGCTTCTCGTCTTTTAAGCGGCTTGTTTTCTAAAACCTATGTTTTGGGAATAACATGCCAAAAAATTTAAAAAAATTACTTGATTTTATAAGCTTTCCAAAACTATGTAAAAATAAAAAACAATGTCATGTTTAAGAAAAAGCAAAAAATTGGATAATTTTTTAACAAAAAATAAGCTAACTATAGCTAAATACTCAATATTTGTTTTGATAACATTAATTTTATTTGTTTTGATATTGCTGTAACAAAATGGTTACATTTTCGTGTAAAAAGTTACAATTTAAAGAATTTTTGGCTACAATTCGCAAAAAATATTGGCAGCCCTGGAACGAATTCGTTCTTTTTGTATTAAAACCAGGGTTGTGAAATTGTAGGAGTTTTTTTTCCAACTCCACTTATCTAAAGTTTTACGACTCCAGTACATCTAAAAAACGACTCTGACTCTAGCATGTCTGAAAAAAATGACTCCATTCCGACTCCGACTCCTTCCTAAAACATACGACTCCGGTGATTTCTACTTCCCAACCCTAATTAAAATTCGATTTTGAATTGGCAAACTTTCTAATTATAGTTCGATTTTGAATTTAAATTGACAAACTTTTCTGCACCTCGAGTTCAAACGAGTAAAAATATTTTATGAACCTCTATTTAACTACATACAATTAATTACCTAACGTGAATATTTGCTTTTTTATCTCCACTTACACGCAACTATTGGTGAGACAAAATATTTTGGGGAATGTCAATAAAAAGTCCAATATTATTATGTTTACTTCTTTCCAGGGTAATTGCTGTTTAAATGTTCAAAGTAGGCATGTTATTTATACACACATAAATTTAAAAATACATTTTATTTTGTCATTTGGGCTATTATAAGCCTGTACAATGAGAAAAAATAGCATTCTTGTTCTTATAGAAATAGCAACGGTAGCAGTCAAACGTAATCAAATAAGTATATAGATGTGCTCACGAGCATCCAATGAAAATCTTTAAAAATGTCCCAGCAATATATGATTGTGCATGCAAGATTGAGGTCATTGCAGTTAAGATCGGAAAAATTAAAAAAAATTTTTTAATATTTGCTGGCTCTTGTTCCTAACAACATATTTTTTTACATTTGAAAGTCACTTAATTAATTGGTTGATCTAAAGCATTAAGGTAATGTAAAGGGTATGTTTGTGTTTGAGTCATTTGTTAAGGATGAGTAGCGTAGAGTTTGAGATAGGTGCCCATTGGTAGGACACTGGTTTTGTCTTGCAGGCCTTGAATGTTTGTGTCTTGTGTACAGCCAGTAGCAATGAACAAAGCTGTGTTTTGAATGGTTTGCAGTTTCTTGATGTTGGTGTTTAATATGACAGGGCTCTATATGGTGTTTGCATATTCCAATATGGGCAAATAATAGCTTTAAATGTAGAAATGCTTAGTTCGTTTAATTTACCCCATTTATTTGATAAAAGTGCTTTGAGAATGTTAAGCGTTTGTTTTGCTTCAATGACGATGCAATTTATGTATTGTGAAAATGTTAGGTTTGGGTCAAAAGTAATTCCAAGATTGTTTGGATGTTTTGTTGTTGGTAATGTTTGATTGTTTAAATTAAGTGAAAGAGTTTTGCCATATTCAGCTGGGTCTGGTGTAAAATGTGTAATACTTTGTAAAAATATCGTTGAATGAGTTGTTGGGCCTTAAATGGTGATTGTTGTGAGATGCTCTGATTATTATATCATCGGCTTATTTTGAGATTTGTACGTCTTTTGGGAGGAGGGTAATCTCAGAGATGTAAATTTTAAATAATGCTGGAGACTGAATTCCACCTTGTGGTACTCCTGATGTTGATTTATTTGAATTTTGAGAAAGTGCAATTGTATTGAGTGCATGCTTATTGTCCTTTAAATGTAGTTGGCTATGAACTTATTGATGGTGTTCTAAATGTTTGTTCGTATAAGCTTATTTTTGTTCACTGTATCAAACGCTTTGCTTACGTCCAAAGCTACTGCTACAGTGTGATGCTGCCTTGGATTGTTGAAGCCTTTTGTGATTTGGTGGCAGATGTTATACAAAGCAGTATATGTTGTGTGTATATATTTAAATCCATATTGATGAGAAATAACTGGAATCTTTTTTTTTTTTTATATAATTTTAGTTATAAAACACACATATAAACAACATAGGTCATAACAAACGAGATAAAATTAAAAATAGATGTGTATACTTTTGGTAATATGGCGGGTGATTATTAGATAATAGAAAAGAATTAAACAATACACTTTTAGAAAAACAGTTCAACATGTTGAATATAACAGATGCACAAAAAATTAGAAAAAAAATTTATACAAAACGGTGAAAAAAATAAATATTTACATTTAGTGAATGGATAATGTGTTGATATTACATGTACGTATATACAAAACATAAAAGGAACAAAATTCTGTTATTTACGGTAATTATTTACGGTATTTACTTTCTCTAGTGCTTTAGCTATGGGTGATAAAAGTGATATGGATAGGTAGCTTGTGCCAATGTTGTGGTCCTTGTTTTTGTTTTAAAATGAAAATTGTTGGGCATTTTTCCCAAGATGTAGTATTGTGTTAAGGTTGGGAGCAGTGTTGTATATATTTGTGAGATATTTGATGGAAAGTGATCCTAGGTGTTTCAGGGGTGACCGGCAAATTTTACCACCGCAAATTGCACCACAGGTAGCTTTTACCGCGATTGTTTTCGGGTGTTTGCTTTGTGTTCATGTAATTGTTTGTTTATGTGATTTGTCATGCTCTTCCTACCTATTATTTTCTTGCTAACCCGAATAACATCAAGATACTAGAGGAAAACCCTACGTGAGTTTCGCAGATAACCAACTAGCCTGTTGATTGGAGCTTTTTCGAATTTTGAACTGGCGGGCCCTAGCAATCTAGGTAGTCAGGCGGGTTTTATATTATAAACTAATTATATTGAGAAAAAAAGACGATGACGTCATTCACTAAACAAAATTGAAACAAAGCCAAAATTATACACACGATGCTACGATTCACAATTAATTTAACTACGCTTCACAAATTGCCTATCCGAATTTATAGAGCCGTAAGAGAGTCTTATGAAATTAATAAAGTTTCACGCTAAAGCTTAATGCCTGCTTGCAGTCCTGCACAGATACAATTTACACCACTAAATTATGCATACAATACGTTCGTCAGGACGCTAACATCTAGAATCTGAATTTGAATTTGAATCTGAATTTGAATGATCACTTCTCGCTGCTGCCCTATATATATAAATTCTACCACGTGCGAAGGAACACTTTATATCCATTCTTTCTCAACAATGGGAACAGAGTCACTTCACGAGCGTTAATTTATAATCAAAACAGCGGTCCAGGGCAACAGCGACAATGAAAGGATACTGACAGTTAGTCACAGGTACAATTTACACAACCACATCAATGTTAATGCGATAAAACAACAATCGGTCGGCTCTAGACAGCAGCGCTTTCTAAACCGGCTCCTGGCGATGCCCAATTAAGAAAATGACGAATTTTCAATTTTAAACAATTAATTTAGAAAGGCGCAATGATTCTATGTGGTAATTATTGAACTAGTAGCGTGGCATGATTGTTAAAGTAATAATTTGGGGTAATTTGTTTCGTTTGAAAATGTATTATGTTGTTGAATGAGCTTGCAGATATGCCTTGGCAAGTGAGTGCAATTTGTCTGTTTTGGTTTTCTTTAAGGATGAAGAGTCTGTCGGCATCTAGTATTGCCTCGACAAGATGTTTGTTTGCCTCATGGACGCCTTATGAATATTTGTGGAAGGGGGTCTGCAGAAGATGAGATCTTCAATATGATGTTTAAGTGATATCTAATTGAATTTTGAGATTGTTTGGACAACTTTATTCGTATGTAAATGTGCTGGATATATCTAGTCTTCTTTTGTTTAAAATATATAATTGATAGGACTCTTGGATGATATAGAACTATACCCATTAAACCCTTGGTTAATATTAAGCCCTTTAATAATAAATAATTAATTTTAAGGTTGTAGCATAGTGCAAGTTAGTAAATTTTTAATGATCAATATATCATCTAGTTACCTCTTATTGGCCCATATTTATCTATGTATTATCAAATTGGAGCTGGAGCTGGGGCCGGAGCCGGAGCTGAAGCTGAGCTGGAGTGAAACATTGGCTCCGGAGCCAGTATAAAATTAATCGACTCTGGAGCCGGAGTTTAATTATATTAACAATTTAACAATAACAACTAACAATTTAATAATATATAAACTAATAATAATAATAACAATTTAAGAATATTGTACTAAATAAGGCTGTCTCCCCAGCCCTTGGAACTACTATGACGTGCAATTTTACTCAATAAATAATATCAAGATAGGGTTAGGGCTAGAGTTGGAGTAATAATATCTCATTCTGGTTGGGATGGAAAATATAAAAAACAAATAAACCACCCCTAATCCAAAGTCTATCCCATACGTCGTCCAAATGTACGATAAAATTGCACGCTAAAGTAGCACTTTTTTTAAGATTTTTTAACTTTTATCAAAAGTATGGCTGCCAAGCAAAAACATGTCGCAAAGCGTTTTTTCCAATGACACAATAGAATTACCAGAGTGGGTTTTGAACCACAGCCGTGTTGATCGCGTTTGCCATCAAAGCAGCACTCCTAGCTACTTTGCCAGGCTGTCGATTGACGCAATTTAATATACACCGAGTTAAGTTTATGTCAAAATAAAAAACTTGTTTTGCTTTGCAATTTCAATTTTAAATTTAGAATATTTAGAAACAAGCCAGCGCAATTCATAAAATTTAAAACTGTTTATTTATATCTTATAAAAATACAAAATAGGGGAAATGGAAACAAAAAATAAACGAAATTTTTTGTTGTAAATGAATCAGAGTAAAAAAAACACAAAAATATTTGCTTCTTTACAGATTAGTTTTCAGCAGAAAATGGATTTCAATACAAAGTCTTCGATCGAGTTGATGCAAAGCAAGCAGGTTCAGCTTGTCAAGATGAAGATGCAAAATTGGCCTCGATTGGAATGCGGAATGAAACAATGCAAAGGCGAGTTTTTTGCATTATTCAAAAGACAATGCATAATCTTGTAAAAGCAACATTAAACATATTTTAAGCAAACTCATTTTAGCAAAATGGAAGAAAAATATGGCAAGAAAAAAATTTACGAAGTGGAAAAATGCTTAATCAGCCAATCACTTTTGATTTTTTTATTTAGTATCCATCTTCTTGATTATTTTGAGTAAAACTTGAACCCGAAGTTTACAATATACTGTAGTCTATAATCAAAGGTGGGCATTTTTCTATAAATTAGCAAAGCGCAGCGCACTAAAGCGCAACGTGTCTTTGAAATTAGCGAAGCACAGCGCACTAAAGCGCAACGTGTCTTTAAAATTAGCAAAGCGCAGCGCACTAAAGCGCAACTAGTCTTTGAAATTAGCAAAGCGCAGCGCACTAAAGCGCAACTAGTCTCTGAAATTAGTGAAGCGCAGCGCAACTTGCGCAATGCGCTTTTATAAATCATGTAGAGCGCAACGCAACTTGCGCAATGTTTTTTTAAACTAGGGTTTTTTTTTTGAGACCGTGCCCCCTTTTTATCCTGCAAACAAAAATCGCGGCCCCTTCTATCATAACAATAAATTCCGTCCCAAAATCATGATGTTCACCAAAAACAAAGTCTTCACTTAGATTTAGTGTCCTATTTCTCAATTTTCTTCCGAAAATCGTAGTGTTCTCCAAAAAAGGCCGCCAGGTTCGGTTAAGATTTAGTTTGTGGCTAGTTATTCGTGCCCCCCTGTAAACCTTTCACTCCACCCCCAGGGAGGCCTACCCTTAAGTTTAAGAATCTAGGAGTTAAAATTTAATTTGCAGCCATTTTCTCATGCCCCCTACGCACCTTTCACGCCCCCAGTTTAAGTTTTAGGTTTTAAATCATGTTAAGCGTAGTGCAAAAAAATATTTATAAATCTTGTTTTACAAATATTTTAAATATTTACAAATCATGTTAAGCAGAGGGCAATGTCTTTTTTAAATTATGTTATTATTAATTAAATTAAATATTAAAACAAATTTTGTTATGCGTAATGCGCTTTATGTTTAATCTATTTAAAAAGACTATATTAATTTTTTTTATCTCTATTTTTATCCTCCTGACTCGCAGGAAACGACGGAGGCGCTATACAGAGGGTAGGTAATTACCCCGGCCTGCTTTCGGAGATGCCAAGTTATTGCTGTCCGCTTGTAATTTAACAGAGATATGACTGAAATTTAGAACTGCTTGTAAAGACCACCAAGCAGGGGAAAGTTACTTTACGCACGTGACCGTGCAGCGCATCAAGATTTTCAAATCACATGAAAAGCAATATTCTGTCAAAATCTTAAGCGCAGTCCAACCAGAGCTCTAAATTTCAGTTATGGCACATACAAAAAATTTTTTAAAGTTTTAACTGAACTCAACTTTGTCTTTTAAAACAAAAAGACATTTGTATTTACAAATTTCAATCAAAAACCAAAAAAACTTTCATTGAATTTGCTTTTTATTTCAAACATTCGTGAGCTACTGTTTTCATCAATTGTATCAAATTTTTATACTGCTACTTTTGAAGTAATCAATAGATTATAAAGCAAAGTCAATAAAAAAGCATTTTTTCGATTTTGATTGTTTGTGATAGTTGAACGACTTTTTCTTTTTTATTCATTCGATTTACACAAAATAAATAAAATAATAAATAATATAAATTAATAAAATAAATAAATAATAAATAAACTCAACAACTCAACAACAAACAACACAAAACGGAATAAATAAACTCAACAACACAAATAAATTAATTAATTATTTTAATGGAAGCACGCAGTTTTCCCTTTCTCGAATTAATACCAATCGTTCAAAGTTTTCTAACGACAACGTCGCTCTCTTTGATTTCATCACGTCGGATCCAACAGAGAAGACATGTTTTATTGCCGCAGAGCTTGGAATGCCAGTGTTGTATATTAAAAAAACTTCAATCCAAGCTCTTCGGTGGAACACAGGAAAAGATTCCAACTGGAATTGTGTCTTCCATGTTGGCTTTGTTGCCATCCAATCTTCTATAGTTTTATTGAGCAAAGAAAATATTTGCCCACCTTCCGTTGGTGTTGTTCTTAAGTCCTTTCAAACAAGAAAAGTTACATAAAATCCAACTGTCGACCTTTTTTACACTCATTGGAGCAGTTGAGAACGTAAAGTACGATAAGCCCCAATGTGACGTAATTTGAAACGCAAGCTAAAAACTTATTGACGGGGCAAAACATACAACCACTACAAAACATACAATACACTTTTTACACCAGACCCAGTTGATATGGCACAACTTTCATTTAAATTAAACAATATCAACAAAAAAACAGCCAAAAATTCTTACAATTTCCAAAAAAAACTCTCGACCCAAAAGTAAAATTTTTCCAACAAATAGTCAACATCACTAAACAAAACAAACTCGTACAACAATTAAACGTTAAAGAATTACGTCAGAAAATGTTAGCAAAATTTTAATAAGCAAATATTTTATTAAAGAATTAGCGTTCTTCACCAAAAGAAGAAAACATTCGAAATAAAAAAGATTTCTGTAAAATTAAAATCGATGTGATCAAAAGCAATCAACTCTAAATAAATTAGTCAAGTCAAAATATTTTTTTACAGTGAAAAATATTAAGGTGAGTTTTCTGCGATGTGGAATTACAAACTTAATTTTTTGTGTAATGATTTGCCTTTCTTTTTATGTATAAAGTTTCTTGCCTAAATTCTTAACAAAAGTGAGTGAATTTAAAAAAATCATTTGATAAATCGCAAAGATCGAAGCTTTGTAAACACTAATAAAACCAGCTTTTAGCAGATTTTTGGACGAAAACTTTATTTTTCTGGAAACAGTAATAATCTTGCCAAGTGGATTTCAGCTGTCACCATTCCTACTTCTAATTTTACGGATTATGACATTCGACAAACAGCTGAAGTCATTAATTTTCTCAAACCGCTCTCTCGTTTTCAGCCAATTTACAAAAATTGACTACCTTTGATACTGGTTGCTTTTTTAATCTCAAATAATTTTTAAATGCAATATTTATGTAACTATATTAAAAGAGTATGAAATTCCTTTCCATACAAACTTGAATGACAATTCTAGCGCTAGTAATTGTTGAGATATAAGCAAGCAAAGAGTGCGGGCACTTTCCTACCCCCAGTCGTACAAAGTTTTCAAAAAGCCCAGTCGGAATAGGGTTAAGCGCGAAAAGATCAATAAACGAAAGAAAGAATGTTTCATTCCACACTCATTGTAGAAACGAGTCCTAATGCTTATAACAAAATTCCCTGTTGTATCACCATCACTTGAAGTAGAAAGAGCTTCCACATCATCGACAACTTTTTCAGCCATGATTTCAATTTAATTTTACAGTATAAGACAACCAAATATAAAAACTATACTTTACTAAACACTTTACTAATTTACACCAAATAAAAATTAATATAAAATATAAGCTTATACCTTACTAATGTTGGAACTGTGGTCTACAATGTACCAACTGTTCCAAATTAAGTACATCTTTTAAAATAATGTTATTGTTAGAAAGCAAATTAATGTAAATACAACTTCCAATGTAGCTCTCATGGTTGCATGATTTCCAATTTAGCTCGTTTTCTGCAATCTTTTATGGCACAAATTTTTCTATTTACAAGTAATTTGACGGCCTAGTGCGACAACTGACCGCCAGGCTTTGTTTTTACAGCGGTTTAATTAACTGGGAAAAGATATGTATTTAGGCTTGATGATGCATAACTTTTATAACTTTTATTGTTAATATCTACGAGTACATGACCACTTCGCCAATTTCGAAATATTTTATAAAAAAATTCGCCTAAAAGCTAAGATTTTTACTTTTAATTTTTTATGTAAGCTCATCATTTGAACCGGTGATAAACTGATTTAGCAGTGATAATACCAAAATTTAGTAAGATATTTTTATTTAAACTGACGTTTTGTCGGTCAGAACTCAACAGACATCTTCAGAGATAAAGCGCTCATAGTAGCAACTGCTAAAAGCTCGTCAATAGGCGTTAAAAAGGCATTAAATTCAATTTGATGCTTTGTCTAAATAAACCAAAAGTTATGAAAAAATTATTACATTTGCCGAGCTTACGTTAATTAATTATTTCACATTTAATAAACAGAGGTACTCTTTATACAAGCTTCAATAGCTTGCTTAATCACAATGATTTTGTCGTCCACTGGCAACGACTTCAGTGAGTTGCCGATTTCAACCTCGGCCCATATATCAAAAGTCACATGAGCTCTTATGATGTCACATGAGGCTTAAGTCACTTATGACTCGTGCAATCTCATACCATCGTCGGGTCTTGAG
The DNA here is from genome assembly GCA_963680785.1 of Diplosoma virens. Lineage (NCBI taxonomy): Eukaryota > Metazoa > Chordata > Ascidiacea > Aplousobranchia > Didemnidae > Diplosoma > Diplosoma virens. The sequence continues at coordinate 71,770 of CAVMFT010000053.1, read as the reverse complement.
ACAAGGGCGTATACCGAGTTAGAAAACCAATCGCTTTTCGTTTTATCAATTTACAGAACCAATAACATTTCTTTGTCAGTTCGCTGACAAAGAAATGAAATGCCTGCAATAAAGTTCGCCACGGGTCGTCTGCATTAAAAAACAACCAAAAAATATTGCGCTTTTCCAAAATAATAGCGCAGCGCAATAAAGCGCAATTGATTTGTTTAATCCATAATGCGCAGCGCAATAAAACGCAATTGATTTGTTTATTCCTTAGTGCGCAGCGCAATCAAGCGCAACTTAAAATTTTTTTATAATTAGCGCAGCGCACTAAAGCGCAACTCCTTCAAAAAGTATGAAAGCGCAACGCAACTTTCGCAATTGCGCAAGTTGCAGAAGTTGCGCTTTGCGCTTTAAGCTCTGCCCACCTCTGTCTATAATTCATTATTTGTACACAATATGCCTACTTTTAAAATCTTGAGAAGTTAGTGTTGGCTGGAGTGTTTACAATAGAAGTTAGAAAATCAATACGGCAATGTCGTTCCAAGAAATTCAGGTTCAATAAATTTTAAAAACTGAAAGCTCAAAAAAATAAGCAAAAGCATTTTAATATAAAATAAGCAGACTTATACCTTGTGAATACCAAGCAATTCAGAAAAAAATGTTCTGTTTCTGGAATACTTTTATCAGTTACTCGGATACTTGATTCCAAATCTAATTTACCACAAAGATGATTTGAAAACATTAAGTGTAAAAGATTTCTTAACTCAACTAGTTTACGCGTTTGAAAAAAAAATATTTGCTGCCTACTCGTGACAGAAAATTTCAATTGAATTGTTTCATTTCATCACAAAAGGTTCAGTCACATGTTTGTTAATGAATTTTTTATAAATTTTATTTGAATGAAATAACTGAAATTGACAAATGGTCAAAATGCATTGAATTCTTTTAATTAAAACATTTTAAGAAATAGGTTATATATTTGATTCTCGTGTCATGAAATCAAGCCTTTGAATTAAAAATACGTAAATAGCTTTATCTGGTAAAATTAATTGCAACCCAAAACTCTGTTTAATTAACTGTAAAAGTATGAAAAATTTCATGAAATTTAAACTTTGATGTTGTGAATTAAGTTTTTCCCTTAAAATGTTTGATAAATTTCTTTCATTTTTTTCAAATTTTAAAGAAATGTAAATTTTTAAAATATTAGAATCTCACTCTATTTTTTTACCATTTGCAAACCACTGTTCAAAGCCTATTTTTCGGTACAACTTGTTCCTTCCTGTCGGACATTCCGAAAACTTTCTTGCAACAAAAGTTTGATGTAACATGTTTTTTAGCCTTTTTAAAGTTTTATTTCATGTTACATTGATACTCTTGAAATACTTCAGGTTTCAGTAATTTCCTTAAAAGGTAGATATCCAAGCTTGTGTAATAATTAATTTCATTGGCCGTTCAAAGACAAATAATTTTTTTATTTAAATGCTTTTTTTTCTTCCAAAATCATTTTCGACAAATTATTTACAAACAACCAAACAATAGCTTGGATTGGTTTAAAGAGAACAAACAACACCTGGACATGGTCAGATGTTGAGAAGTGGAATGCTGACAATCCTCAGCTTGGAAACATCGGAGATATTTCTGGTCCATTGCAAGGCAACACTTGTGGAAGTTGGGAGATTGAAGCTACCGATGTAAATAGCCCATTCGTAGACATAAAATTTGAGCTGTGCGAAAACATAGTTCATTGAAAATTGAGATTGCTTATTGTTACTGGGATTCTGGTCTTTTGAGCAATAAGTTAAATAATGCGTCCTTTAAGCACAATGAATGTATTAATAATTGAAACAGAACAAAATGACACAAAAATAAGGACAGATAATTTATAACTTTATATATAATAATTATTGACGATTGACGATTGGCTATTGACTATATTAAAATTAAAGATTTCGGTGGAACGATATTTAACTGATTTGAACTCTCACCTGCCCAGAACACAATAAACAATACACAGATACAATTTACAATTTCACACAGTATTCTATTCTTTAGCCGTTCAAACAGTAGTCTATAAATTCATAAACCTTTTACAGAGTTAACAAATGCAATCTCTCTCTCTGTGTCATTTCCAATAATTCAACTTAAATTTATAAAGAAAACAAAAACATTTCAGGTGCAATGAGAGGCAAATCAAACTAATAGTATTGGATAACAAAACGCGAAATTAACTGAAACGAAAGTAAACCGGGTTCGAAACTTGCTGTAACACTTACTTTCCAATTGATGAAAACAATTTTTTAAAATATTTATTGCAGAATCTGATCAATCATTGGTCTAATGATAGCATTTGATGATATCATCCCTTAAACAAAATTCAACAAGTTAAAAAGTTATTAAAATTTGATCCGATTGATGATATACGTAATAAATAATAAAATTAAAAAATTGATAAGATTTAATTGTGTTTTGCTGAAAAGAATCTAAAATTAAAAACTTTTGACCGTAAGTAAAAATTTTTTTACTTTTCCACCGCTTGGTGGCTGCTGCTTCTAAATCAACTGCGCTTTCGTATAATTTCTTACTCGGCGAAACGACAATCTTATGCAATAAAATTTTGAATTTTCAGTTCTTTACTCATTGTAGCGATTTCTCCTGATAAGAGCTACACGAAAACGTTAGAGTTTTCCTAAACAGCCTTTTTCAAGGCTACTCCCTCTTTTATAAAAGAGTGTGGTCTATATAGATGGCCACGTCTATAGCGACATTTCAGGCAATTACAAACGTTTTTCTTGGGCTTACACTGTTACATAGTTAGAGTTGCCATATCGCCTGCCTTCATGAGCTTACTAGAATAATGCTGTTGCAAGCATTTTGCAGATGCAGGTAGCTCACGTCTAACCTTGTTCATAGTTCCAACAAAACTGGTTTTCTTATTTTTCAGTTCTTTAGCAAGTAAAAACGACGTAAAAAGGTTATCTGTAGTAACGTTTTTACCTTTACCCATGAATGGTTCCACGAAAGTCATGACAACTTTGTCATTAAGCCCAGTGGCACACGTATTCATATACGAATAGTGATAGTCGGTACGTGGTAAACGTGATAGTCGGTACGTGGGTCGAACGTCTCAACGTTTGCAGGACAGAATCCGCCAGCATGTGCCGAAGTCTATTCGGAACAGAACCAGTAAAAAACGTAAACAACCAGAACGTCCAGGAAAACTCGTTAATTCAATACGGCACTGTGACTCAGCAATTGGAAACCATTTGTTACATAACCAAAAATGTGCATCTCACTATAAGGACAATCAATTTTTTATTATTTCTAAAGCACGATCCAATTTTTATTTATCAGTCTTAGAATCAATTTTTATCACTCTTCGAAAACCTAATTTGTGTAGACAGAAAGAGTTTGTTTACAAACATAAATTGTTAGCATAATTGTAAAAAATCTTTTTTTTAGCTCCAAATTTTAACACAAAGCTTGCATAATTTTGTTTCTTTTTTTTACCAAAAAATGTTTTACGCTGACGAAACGTGATTTTATTTATTAATACTTTTCAATTATTATGATAACTATTATTAACCTTAATTTTTAGCCAATTAGAATCAGTCTTAAAACTTTTGAAATACTACATTCAGTTCTGCAATTCATTCTGGCGAAACCTCCTGAAGAGAGCTAGACGAAAACGTTCGAGTATTCAAAACATTCTTTTTTAAGGCTACTCAATTAACGAACGAGCTTTAAATGAAGCATTTGCTGTAAAAAGCTATTTCAAAATTTATTCTAGTTTATTCAAATGTCTTTACTATTAATATATTTGCTATTAGTCTATTCTTATTTTGCATAAAGTTGAAGGTCCTCAAATTTTTGGTGATTGCTTTGTTTTGCGACATAATCGAATTAGTCACGGTCTGCTGCAAAAACAATCAACTATTTCATGACGCAGTAATTTTGAAAAACATCGAAGATACTATAATTAAGGCAATTGTCAAGCGATTAACCCAACTTATTTTAAAAGATGCCAAGTTAGTGCTGTCCGATTGAATTTTTTATTTTGAGATATGAGTGAAATTGAAAACTGCTTGTTAAAAATGCCTAGCAAAGAAAAATATTTATTTCTCAAGGCCACAACAGAATGACAAGTTTGAAATTGAGCCAAGGCCCTTTGATTACATTCCCCATTATAAATAAATGCTCTTTCTTAAACAGAAACACTGTCGACAAACCACATAAAAAAGGGTTTGATACAAACTTCTAAAAAATATATCTCTTAATCATAATCTAGTGCAATCATAAAAAAAATTGATTTTGTTAGGGAAAAGATAAAAAGAGCAGCCTTGCAGTTAAAAATTCAAAAGTGATATAAAATTAATTTGTGCCGTTCATTCACTTACCATCTCTATTTAGCCTTCAGAATTGCAGGAAAATGTCGCCAAAACTTTTGTCAAGGCAACCGTCAATCGATTATATCGATCTGCTTTTGTATATGCCAAGATATTGCTGTCCGGTTAAAAAATATTTTTGCTTTTTTTAGTTTTTTTAAAGATATAAGTGAAATTTTGGTATGTTTTCTTATTTTATCCAACGACCCAATTTATAATATTTTTGATTAGACTCTAAATTTTGTTCTATTTTCAAAAAAGCTTTCCATCTCTAAACTGGAGGAACTACATTATACGGGTAACCAAGACTTCCTAATAAAAGATTCAGTTCTTTTTTTTCTTTCATATAGATATTATCCAGCGTGACATCATCTTTGTTGTTGGAGTCTTCAGCTGTAAGATTTTAATTTTTGGGAGAGAAACACAAAGCTAGACAAAAAAATATTTTTTTATTTCTATTTTCATCGTATCTCATTCGCATTGCCATAATTTACTTTAACCAAAAAGTTTAAGTTACAACAATAGCCACTAAGGGTGGTCATTAAGAAATCGAAAAAAAATTTTTGATTACAGAATAATGTTGTCTTTGGTGAAGGGTGTATAGCAGTTAGTAACAGCGCTTACAACTAACACATTGAAACTAAAAGTGCCACTAACTAACAATTTTAATGATTTTGGCGAAGACAATGTTCAAAACCAACCCTCCATTGCAACGTGTTAAATTTGTGCAAAAAAACAAAAAATTTAAATAAAAGTTTTCTTTGACACAGACATGAAAAAGCAACGTCCTTTATGTTAGTTTCAAAACTTTATCTAAAAGAAAAAACATTTTATTTTTTTTTGTAATTGAATTTCTAACAGATTTAAAAAAAATCTAAAAAAAAATCTAAAAAATTAAAAAAATCTAAAAAATTAAAAAAATTAAAAAAATTAAAAAAAAATCTAACAGATATCATTTAAAAAAAATGCGCATTTAACACTTTTGTCGTGTTCTACTAAACACGGGTGGTTACGAAACAAAAAATTAGCAAATGTCATAGTTTTAAGTAATCTTTTCCAAGCAGATTTAAATAATAATGTGGGATCAATATCCTTGTCTCTAATAAAAAAAATTAGGGCTTGATATATTAAGCAGATAAAAGTATTTTGAAAATTTTGCATTAAAACTAACTTTTTATTTTAATACCAATAAAAATTTTTGAAAAAAACCTCATTATTCCGACAACTTTTCTTTAAAAATTTAAAATAAAGAAAAGCTTCTCAAGTTAATTCATGACATATTTCTAAAATTCTTTATTTTTCAATAAATGAATTTTTTTCAAATTTTCCTGCATATGACTTTTTAAAACTTAGTTCTTCTTGATTTAAATAAATTTCTGGTTTCACACGTTTCCTTAAAATTACGCCAAATTACAAAAAAAAAATGCTGTAAAAGGATGATTTTTAAGGAAAATTAAGAAAGTTTTATATTTCAAATGTATCAGACATTGACGTTCTTGGTTGTTTTAATGTAAAGTCAGATAATTGTAATTCAGTTGATAAAAATACAAAAATATTTTTAAATAGCAATTTTGTTTCTCCAACATAAATTAAATCTTGTCAAATAGAATTAAAAATCTAAAAAACATTCATAAAGAATATATGGGTTTCAAGAAAGTGGTTAGTATTAAACGAAAGAATTAATACAACAAGAAAAAAATTGTAGTTTTAAAGAATATAAAAGTTGATCGAAACACCTATAGTTTTTTTTAAATTTATTAACAAAAATTATGTTTTATCAAAAAAAGTTCAAATCAATTCATTTTTGTCCACTGAACATTTATTAAATTAATCTTTATGCATTTTTATTAGACATCAATAAATATCACTCAGATTGTTGTGTTTATGATAATTGTACAGATCAAATCAACAAATACGTAATTACATTTGTACTGCTGTTGATTATTTTGAGATAGTCAAAGGGTATTTAATACTTTCTGCAACATTATATAAAATATACGACATAGCTTCTTTCTTCTTCTTCTTTCGGCTTCTCCCTACTCGGGGTCGCCACAGCGCGACAGTAATCTCCATTTCACTCGATCTATTTCACCTCCTTCCCTAGCTCCAATCCTTTCCATGTATTCTCTCACCAAATCCATCCACCTTCTCCTTGGCCTTCCTCTTTTCCTTATGCCTGGCACCGCCATCTCCAACATCCTTTTCCCCATGTAGTCTTCTTCTCTCCTTTTTACGGGTCCATACCAACGTAGCCTTGCATTCCGAAGTTTGTCTCCCAGCTTTGCAATTTTTGCAGTCCTTCTCACGTATTGGTTTCTTATCTTGTCCTTTCTTGTCACTCCCAGTGCCCGTCTCACCATTTTCAACTCTGCAACTTTCATTTTTTCCATCTGTCTTTCCGTCACTGCCACCGTTTTCATTCCATAAAGTATGGTTGGTCTAACAATACTCTTGTACATTTTACCCTTAACCTTTGCTAAAAACTTCCTGTCGCACAACTCCAGACACCTTTCTCCAACTCATCCATCGTGCTTGGATCCTTCTCTTTACTTCTTTTTCACATCTTCCATCATTACTAACTGTTGAACCCAGGTATTTAAAGTTTTTTGCTCTCTTTGCCTTTTCTCCTTGCAACTTCAACTCGTCTCCATCATCCACACCCCCAACCCTCGAATATTCGGTCTTGCTCTGGCTCACTTTCAAGCCTCTTCTCTCCAGTGCATTTTTCCAAATCTCCAGATCCTCTTCTAGCTCTCTATGATTTTGTCCACACAGAACTATGTCATCTGCAAACAGCATATCCCATGGTGCGTCCTTCCTGATGTCCTCCGTCAGCCTGTCTATGATGATGGAAAAAAAGAAATGGGCTGAGTGCTGAACCTTGGTGGAGTCCAACACTACCTTGAATTCTTTAGTCAACCCTGCTGCACTTCTCACAATTGTTGTCGCTCCGTTATACATATTCTGGATAATCTTTATGTAGCACTCTGATGTTTCAGCTAACCGCAAGCATTCCCACAGTTCCTCTCTGGGTACCCTGTCGTATGCTTTCTCCAGGTCCATAAAAGCACAGTGCACTGCCTTCTGCACTTCAGTCCACTTTTCCAACAGCACATTTAGAAAAAAGATTACGTCGGTGGTACTCCTTCCTGGCATGAACCCAAATTGCTGCTTAGCAATTGTCACCTCCTTCCTTATCCTTGCTTCTATTATCCTCTCCCACAATTTCATGATGTGGCTCATCAACTTGATCCCCGATAGTTTCCACATTTCTTGATGTCTCCTTTAACTTTATACAAAGGTACAAGCACGCTCCTCCTCCATTCATCTGGCATCTTCTCTCCTCGCAAGAGTCTGTTGAAAAAGTTCACTAAAAACTCCACACCTTTATTGCCTAGAGCAATCCATGCTTCCACTGGTATGACATCAGGTCCTTGAGCCTTTCCCTTCTTCGTCTTCCTCAACCCAGTCCTGATTTCTTTTCCAGAGATATTTTCCACGACCCTTTCTTTCACTTCTCTTCTCGTTTCTCTTCTTTCTCTAGAGTTTTCATGGTTGAGTAAGTTGTCGAAATACTCCTTCCATCTCCGCTTCACTTTCTCTTCTTCCATCAGAATCTCCCCAGTTTTACTCTTGATTACTCTTACATGTTGAACATCCTTGCTTTGTCTGTTTCTCTGCTTTGCTATTTTGAACACCTCATTTTCCCCCTCCTTTGTTTCCAGTTTTTCATATAGTTCCTCATATGCCTTGTTTCTTGCCTTTGCCACTTCTCTCTTAGCTTGCTTTCTTGCTGTTTTATAGGCCAACTTGCTTGCATCATCTCTGATGGTATCCCATGCCTTTTTAGCTTTTTTTTATCCTTCAGCTTCTCCTGTACTTCCTTGTTCCACCACCACGTTTCCCATCTACCTGCCGTGCTAACTTTTCCCGATGTTTCACCCAGTTCCTTTCTGGCAATGCTCTCTGTATCATTTCAGCTGTTTTTTGTCAGTCTTCCTGTCCACTAAGTATTATGCTTTCAATCACATCTATTTTGAATTTATTGTTCACTTTCGAGTCCTTTAGTTTCCACCATTTTATTCTCTTCATTAATTTTGGTGCTTTCCTCCACTTTGTCCAGATGATTATTGTATTGACCATTATTCTGTTTTGTTTTGCTACACTTTCACTGACAACTTTTGTATCCACCACCTTTTTGATTCTTTGTCTTCTCACCATGATGTAATCCACCTGTGAACTGCGTCCGCCACTGCTGTAGGTGACTCTATGTGCCGGTTTCTTTACAAAATACGTGTTGGTGATTGCTAGTTCCCTTCTTTTAGCAAAATCCACCACTGCTTGTCCTTCGTTATTTCTTTTGCCTAATCCGTGTATGCTCATGCATTCTTCATCACCATTATTTCCTTCTTCTACGTACCAATTCAAGTCTGCTCCCACCTCAATTCTTTCATTCCTTGGTATCTTTTCCACTGTCTCATCTAGATCCAGCCAGAATGTTTCCTTTTCTTCACGTATACACCCCACCTGTGGCACATATGCACTAATGACATTCAACATAACACCATCAAGCTCCATCTTCAAGCATATTGTCCTGTCTGTTACCCTCCATAATTCTACTACCCTGTCCATATGCTACTTTTTCAATATGATCCCTACACCATTCTTTTTGTTTCCCCTTCCACAGTACCACAATTTATATCCTCTACCTATGCATCTTGCTTTCTCCCCCTTCCAGCGAGTTTCCTGCACACACAGTATATCCAGCCCTCTTCGTTCCATAAGATCCGCCACTTCTCTTCCTTTACTGGTCATGGTTCCAACATTTAATGTAGCAACCCTCTTGATCTTCTTAGCTTTCTTCCTTTCTTCATTTATCTCCTTCTTTCTTCTTCACTGCTTTCCACCTCTTCTTTGCATTCAAGTAGCATGTCCACCAGTGACCCTTGGTGCCCAGTCACTGGTAACGGTCGTTGTTTTCCCGGGCCTCGACCGATCCGGTATGAAGTCAGATTTCACAACGCGCATTGAAAAATATTTGGCTGCGTTTTACGCCTGATACCCGTCCTGTCGCAACCCTCCCCATTTATCCGGGCTTGGGACCGGAACCAAAGATGCTCTGATTTGAAGAACCTTAGAGGCTGTGTTAAAAATATACAACATAGCATAAAATAAAAAATAAACCTCACTTTCAACAACACTTATACAGTTGCATAACACAAAACTTCACCAGGTCCGGAAATCTAAGAAAAAGTTTCTTTTATGGGTGGTTTTTCTTTACTCACCTTGGTATATTGCCCTAAATTCGTATCTTAACTAGTTGTGCCATGAATCATCATTACGCAGACTAGTTTTAATTCAGTGGTTCCCAAACTTTTTTTTATAGCGACCCAATTTTTAGAAACAAAATAATTTTAGGAATCTTGCGACCCAAAAATAATGCAGCGATCACTAAATTACATCGCTAATTTAATGCAACAATTTTCACTAACCTAATGAGAAAGTTTGCGAGTTTTTGAAATCGGGGCTTCACTTTACTTAAGCACAGCCGCAGGTCAGCTTCAACGTTCAACCGATTTTGATGTTTTGTTTTCACTACACACGGTGCGCTAAATGCAGTTTCGCAAAGCCAAGTTGTCGCAAACAGAATCAATTTTCTTATCACAAATTTCGAAACAGTTGGATACACTGGATTCATGGAAGCCCAAAAGTGGATATTTGCAGAATCTTTTGTTCTTGTTCAGTATTGTTCTTTTAAAGACGCAAAAGAAATACGATTTGTTGCTTCTGTTGTCATGTCCATGAACTCTTTTGTAACATGGAGAGGTAGATGAGGCAAATTTGTGCCTGCAAATGGATCAAGTATCCAATCATTTTTATCACTTGGCCTTAGAGCTTCACCGTAATAATCGTCAAACTTTTAGTCGAGCATTTCCAGGTGTCCGATTACGGTTTGCTTAATATTAACTTCTTTTTCACTTAAACAGTGTAAGATTTTAAGTTCAATGTTTTTCTTTCTTTCGTTTGCCTTTTAGTTTTTTCACGCGGCAACCGAATCAGTCACAATGCCCATTGTTTAACCTTTTTCTTTAAACGTGGGAATTTAAGAAACGCACGTGTATTGGTTCACTTGGAAAAGCATAAAGTTAAGTTTGAACAAGAAGCTGCCTTATGTAGCTAGTTGCGTTTAATGTAGACTTTTAATTTTCTATTTTGTTTTTCTGAAATGTTTTGCGTTTGTATTCTATTCCAATAAGGTTAATGCTAATTGTTAATGCATTCTAATACTAAAGTTTGTTAATGCTGTGAATAAGATTCAGCAAATATTCTTTATCAATCACATCGACTGCAGCGGTATCGTGCCCCAACAAGCCTGATATGTTTATTGTTATCATATATCATTCTATAAAACTATCAACAGCTAAATAATTATTTCATTGATATTAAGTACTTCTGTGCTTACAGAAGGACCGTCCGTATATTACTGTATCGTACATAGCATATTGTGCTGTATCGTGCGTAAAACCGTTCGTTCATTCATTGTGTGAACCGTGTGAGCGTGCGTGTAATTTAACAAGAAGGTTAGCCGCAGTTATGTTGATTTTATCACTTATTCGAATAGAGTCACTACCGACGGTGTAGTTGGCATTTGAGCCATTGCCATTAGTTCATTTAAAAAACTATAAACAGTGTTTTAGTTCAGGGAACATATCGTATTCACCTCGAGTCGCGTAGCGTTTGCACAAAGCGAGCTTCTTTTTGTGGTAAGTAGCAACTTTGGCGGCTTGTTCAATAACTGTAAAACCATCACCTTGCATAGATAGATTTAAATTGTTCAAAGAGTCAAACATGTCGGCAAGATAAGCAACTTTTGCAATGAATTCTTCTTGACTAAACTTTTCAGCTAATACCCCAAAATTCTGTTGCCTAAGAAAGAAAGCGATTTGTTCTTGCAGCTCAAAAACTTGCTTCAGAACACGACCTCGTGAGAGCCATTTCACTTCCGTGTGCAGCAGCAATGTCTTATGATCAGCATCCATGTTGGGGCATAGAGACGAAAATAAACGCTAATTGGATGGCCTTGCCTTAATCAAATTCACGTATTTTACAACAAATTTTAATATTTCGTGCAGTTCTGGAGATATTTTTTTTCTGCAAAGGCTTCTAGAGAGAGAAAACAATGGGTCCATTTAGCATTTGGTGCCTTTTCTTGGATTTGTTTCACTGCCCCCGATTTAAAACCAGGTGCAAATTCCAGCACAATTATCCCATGGAATTAAGTACTCTATTAAGAAACTGTCGAGGCATTGAAAAATACCTTCACCTTTTGTATGCCATTTCAACGCTTTGCAAAATAAGAAATCCTCTGATATAGTTGCATTGTTGATGTAGCGAATGAACACAGAAAGCTGTGGAAGGCTTGCTATATCTGTGGACTCGTCAAATTAATTTGAATAAAGAGGAGATTTCTTTACTTGATGTACAATCTGTTGGAGAACATCATTAGACATTTCCGCAATGCTTCTTTTCACTGTGTTGTTTGACAAAGATATTGTATCCAATTTTTTACATTCTTTCTACTAATCATTACTTTAACAACTTCTTTCATAATGGCATTAACAAATCCTCACCAATTGTATGAGGTTTTTTCTGTTTTGCTGTCTGGTAGGAAGTAGCATACTGAGAGTAGACGGCTGATTTATTGTCAGCTGTAAACGACTTCATAATACTCCTCTGTCCTTAAATTGATTTCAACTTGCGTTCAAAAAATTCAACAGACTTGTTGATACAATTTGAATAATTCGTCTCTAAATGGCGTTGAAGTTTGTTTTTCTTCATTGATTCTGCTGAGAGAACTTTCAGACATACAACACATTTTGGCTTACCATTTAATTCAGTAAAACCGAGTTTCAAAAATGCCTCACTGCGATCGTTTTGCCATTTAACCTTAGTCTAAAACTGTGAAATGAAAAGTAATTCTAATTTAGTCTACCTTAAATTATAATATGATGAATTAATAAAACATTTCAAGGCCATTAAAGAAAAAATTAATTTATCATTAGATTCGTTACAACGATAAACCAAGGAGCATGACATTTTCTTAGAATTGCATCAAATGTTGTAATGTTATTCAACACCTGCTGTTCACGGGCACAATTAAAAACGTTTTTCCTAATTTAAGTTTATAATCCTATAAAATTGAACATACTTGCACGACCAAAGTTTTTTATGCTGAAACGCTAAGCAAGAAATGCGTCAACTTAAATTTCATTGCCTGTGTTACTGTTGCTTCGCTATATTGTTCACGTAGTATGAAATTGCTCTTTTGTCTCCTCAGTCACTCACTTTTAAACTTTTCATTGCGGGAGTTTTTAGTCGAACAAAAAAGCAAAGGTCGAGCGAAAGGTGATAGGTGACAGCGTTCGTTTTGCCAATAGATGATTGCTTTTGGCGCGAAAAAGCATTGCAGCTTTGTTGCTAATAAAACCACTATGATAAAACTTGCAAACGCGCGTTTTTCACTTAGGATTTTATTTGCTTTTGAACTTTGTTACACTTGATCATATGGTATTGACTCAAGCAAGACCATGCAAGGCCAAGAAACAACTAGTAGTGTTTTGTATCGTACCAGCATAAAACATTTACACTGTTATTACAGTAATCTCCCGGTTCGCAACTTAAATCTGAACAGCAAATGCAAACTTAGCTTTTAAATGCGAACATAGTACTTCCTAAGCCTTTATTACGTAACCTAAGGCTAGCACAATTATCATCTAAAATGAAGACTACCATCATTAGTGCTAGTGTTCGAGACTAAAATATGCATCAACTGACGATTCATGACTTGTTTACGTCATGACTATTTTATGATCTCTTTGATTTGCTGTATATATCAATAAACTACTGTAAAAGTTGAATTTAAATTTTTGAACATTCTTTGTAAAACTAAAGAAAAAACAAGCACTAGAATCAAAAAAACAAGCGATCCAGAAAAATTCTAAGTCGATCCAACTTTGGGTCGCGATCCATGCGTTGGAAATCACTGTTTTAATTTATCTGACTGATTTCCTAGTGATATTTTATATATTCTTTTTATTTTTTCTTTTCAAACCAATGTTTTTGGTCTCGGTTTTAAACTTGTGCTAGTGGTCTCCTTCTTTATCACGAGATGACGTGGCAGCAATCTTGTAGACCAAACGGTTATAGCAGTTCAGATTGCTCATTACCAGCTTCTGCTTAATAAACATTCCCATTTCAAGGTACAATCGTGTCCCTTAATCAGAGACTTTTTTTTCTGTTTTTTTTTTTATTTTTTTATCTTATTCACGGCCCTACAAAAGATTTCCAACGAATCATTTCGATGAATTTCAAGACTGATTGTAATGGACTTAAAATTAAGCTTAATAACAGTTAACATTATATTTGAAAAAAAAATTCAATAAAGTAAAACCACGTTGATCAGTGTAAAAAAATTTGTGGTCAATTATTGAGTTAAACTTAGATTATGTCCATTATGGTTTGTGTAGCTAAGGTTAGATTATGTCCATTATAAATTGTTTTGTGTAGCTTTTGATTATCCGGTTGATTTCTAGTTTTAGTTGAATTTGCATGTAAAAAGCATTATTAAAATTAGTAATAAATTAACAATATCATAATAAATTAATTAATTATAAATTTATTTATTAATTAAAAATTTAATAATTAATAATTAAAAATAAATTTATAATTAATAAATAAATTAATAAATTAATAATATATTTACAATAACAAGCTTAATTAGTAATAAATTAACAATATCAAACCAAACATAAAGTATTTTTCTGATGAGTTTTTCCGGTAATGTGTTTAGTTTGCCTTTGTGCGACTCATAATGACGTTCAAAATGACTTTTAAATGAACCGAGTTATGAAAACGTCACCGCATTTATTGTAAAACATTAAATGAACGGAAGATACAAGCGTGCTTTTAAAAGGAATTGCATTGCTTGTTGGCTAAAGCATATATATGGTAGCTTAAAAAAGAGCTAATTTTATTTTGTGAAGAAATTTAAAGTTGCTTTTAACAGCAAATGCTTCATTTAAAGCTCTTTTGTTAATTGAGTAGCCTTAAAAAAAGGCTGTTTTGAAAACTCGAACGTTTTCGTCTAGCTCTCTTCAGGAGGTTTTGCTTGAATGAATTGCAGAACTGAATGTAGTATTTCAAAAGTTTTAAAGCTGATTCTGATTGGCTAAAAATTAAGGTTATCATAATAATTGAAAAGTTATCATAATAATTGAATTATTATAATAATAGTTATCATAATAAATGAAAAGTATTAATAAATAAAATCACGTTTCGTCAACGTAAAAAATTTTTTGGGCAAAAAAAAAGGAACAAAATTATGCAAGCTTGCATTTTTAACACAAAGCTTGCATAATTTTGTTTCTTTTTTTTTTTGCCCAAAAAAATTTTTTACGTTGACGAAACGTGATTTTATTTATTAATACTTTTCATTTATTATGATAACTATTATTAACCTTAATTTTTAGCCAATCAGAATCAGCTTTAAAACTTTTGAAATACTACATTCAGTTCTGCAATTTATTCTGGCGAAACCTCCTGAAGAGAGCTAGACGAAAACGTTCGAGTTTTCAAAACAGCCTTTTTTAAGGCTACTCAATTAAAAAAAAATCTTTAAATGAAGCATTTGCTGTTAAAAGCTATTTTAAAGTTTTGTACCAACAAAAAACTTTTTAAATTTAAAGTTTTAATAACAGATAAACAGTTTTGACTATGATTAACTAAATAAGCTTTTTCAAAATTATATAAAATCACTATAGAAATTAAGTTAAAAGTTTTTCGTTTAGAATAAAATAGTCGATAAGAAAACTGCATAGAATGCAATGAGAATAAAAGATAACCAACAGTAACCTAGTTGCAGGAAAGTAAACACAAGGTGACCACTCTTTATAACTTATTTATTTTCCTAACTTTCCGGAAAACGTGGGAGGGACTATGCATAAAGCAACTCTCATGCAATTACCCCAACTTGCTTCCTGAGATAGCAAGATACCCAATTAAAATTTTTTATTTTTGGTTTTGGCAAAGAAATAAGAGCAAAAGTTAGAACTGCTTGCCAAGCAACTTTTCCTAGAACACAACAGAACGGAGTGAGAGAGTTTTGAACCGCGGGCCTGTCGATCACTTTTGTCATCAATTACGCCGCTCTTAAACGCTTGCCTTCCTTTGTAAGGTAATATCAAGAAATTATTTTTAACTTCTCTATACTTGAAAAGTATCAGTAAAATCGCTTCTTGTATTTTATTCTTCTCACTCAATTAAAACATGCACATAGAGAAAGCAATTTAATTTTTTGCCGTCAATGCAAATTATGCATTACTGTTCAAAAGGTCCGTGTAATGACTAATTTTTATTTTATTATATTTTTATCTTTATACTGTATATATTTTCTTGACTTGCAGGAAGGCGCTATACATAACACAAGTAACTAACCCGAACTGGTTCCGGAGATGCCAAAATATTGCTGTCGGCGGAAATTTTTTATTCTTATTTTTATTAATTCATCTCTATATTTATTCTCTTGACTTGCAGGAAAGCGACGGAGACGCTAATACATAGGGTAAGCAATTCCCCCGATCTGCTTCCGGAGATGCCAAGATATTGCTGTTCGCTTGTAATTTGATGGAGATATGACTGCAATTTAGAACTGCTTGCCTAGACCACTAAGCAGGGGAAATTACCGCAAAATGTCTTTCCCAAGGACGCAACAGAATGGCGCGAGTGTGTTTCGAACCGAGACCATGTTGATCATAAGCACGGCGCTTGTGACACAACAAAATGTCTCCACGGGGATTTCAACCAGACCATGTCGATGACCAGCACGGCGCTTTAGCCACTTGACCAGACTACAACATATTGAATTTCGACTAATATCACAATAATACTGTTTATCACTCCATTGTCCTAATATTTAAAAACAATGACCTTAAAGAAAGTCATATTTTTAAAATAAAAAAAAACTTTGTCTGGTTAGTTTAGAAAAAATTGGCAATCAAGAACAACGATCAGACTAAAAAGAAAATCATCAACCAGACACATTTGAATGTTCATCGGTTGTTTTAACTTAAACTTACATGCCGAATGTGGTCCGAAACAACATTATCAGTGGGCTAGGGAAGAACTTTAATTAATATATTGATACATCAGGTATGGCGAGTCACAAATTTTAAAATTCAACGATCCATCTGTCGTTCCAAAATTTATGGCATTAGTTCTGTAAGAGATGTGAAAACCTTTTTTGGTCTTTGCCAATTTTTTGTTGCCAAACTTCGCATTTTGAGTTACAAGTATTTTCTAACCAGCTATGACATTGATATAATTTTGAAAAACTGTCCCCGGGGAGCGACGAGCTGGTTACAGTTTGAATCTGAAATTATACGGAACCTCGCTTAATAAATTGCACAACACTATCATCAGTTACAATTCAAAGTTTGAAATATATAACTGTAAAAATCTCTCGTTTATTTGAAAAAAATGAAATTCAATTTTTAAGCTCAAAATCAGCTGTTTACTTGATAATCTAAAATTTAGTTTAAATAAAAATTATTTGATTTTAGGAAAAAAAATTCTTTAAAATAACCAAAAAAATAGACGGAGCCATAAATCTTTTAATTTTTTGATAGTCTTTTTAAAAGCTACCGGAAAATTAAGTGTTATTGTTCCGTCGATTTTTTTGGTTATTTTAGAGTTCTATGTAACCAAGAATTTATTCAAAAATTTCTTCATTTGTATTTAAATGATTTTATTTGTTTTCTTATTTTTACAAGTAAAATTATCAAAATGTTAGTTTTGATGTTTCTAATCGATTTATTGATTATTTCAATTACTAAATCAAAGGAATCTAGTGATGTTTTATTAAACTGCGAAATCTCTTTCACGAACAAAATTGATGTAATTGGGTTTCTTCAACGTTGTCTGGGTAATTTAAAAAATTGTCAGGATGGAATCGAAGCAAAAGCTACTAGTAAGCCTATGCCTATCTCAAAAAGGATAATTGAATTTTAAAAAATATTAAAAATTTTAATGGTATTTTTTAAGCATCTGTTAATATTATCAAACCTAGTCTGCCTTCCAAACCACTTTAATATTTAAACTCTTGACTTGTTGGACAATGTTGGGGCTTTTAAAATTAAACAACTTTCAATTAATCGCCATAATTTGCTTTCGGTCATACCCAGATACTGCTGTCTCGTTGAAAATGATTTTTATCTGTCATTTGTAAAATTATTTCGAAATAAAAATGTTAATGAAATTAAGCATATATAGATCAATAGTTTTTGAACTGGGCTCCGTGAACTCCTGGAAGGGCGTCAGCTATTTTCTGGGACTCCTCGTAAAACCAAATAATTTTAATATTGCAGACAAATTTTTTTTGCTACAAATTTATCAATTTACCTAAGCAATCGATTAACATGTTTTTAAGTTTAATGACAATTAATTGATGACATTTTTATTTGTTAAAGTTTTGTTGTACTTTTTCTGAGCTTTTCTTTAAATTAATTAAGGTAGTATTAAAAAAAAACTATAATCGTATTTTTTCTCTTAAATAAACAACTATTTTTCTTAAAAAAAAGAGTATTTTGAATGACCTAAATTCATTAGTGTAAAATGATTAGTTTCGAGACACATATAGTTAAGCACCATTAAAATAAAATAATAATATACGTTTAAAAATAGGTATCAAAAAGAGTTAAGTAATAAAAGTCAAATTGAATGATTGCAAAAAAAACTTTGTTTAAAAATATTTTTTTAAATTTGAATTTTCAACATTTTATCTGTCAAGTCATGAACCTAACAACATTTAGCCTTTGACTTTCATGCAAAACATTTACGGTTCATTTCAGATTGTTGTTGAGTAGTAAATCATTGCCATTTTTAGTTAAACCAGATGGAGCATCGGAAAAGATAAAAATCGTCCAATGACAAATACAGCATTTGCAATTATCTTTTTTTGTTGTTATATTAATCACATCATAATAATTGGTCATAAAATACGTTTCCCAAAAGCACAACGTAAATAACACGTAAATAACAAAGAGTGGAACATGCTCAAAAATCAAAATGCTATCATACGAAAGTATTCCACGCATTTATTTTACAATATAGAAAACGTTTTAACTGTTTATTTAATGAGATTTACTACCTAAAATTAAAAACTACTCAAAATATTTGGATATATAAAAATACAAAGTACTAACTTTAAAAATAAAGCTTAAAAGTAAATTAAATTTTTCGACCTCGTTACTTTTTAAACACCAAAATTTTTTTGGTAGCCAAACAAAGTTGAAATTCAAGTTTTATACAGCATAAAAAGCCATACGGTATGTACCGTTTTGTGTACGTGTAAGCAGTTAAGATGTTTTTTTAATAGCGATTACTTCAAGACGGTTGTAACTAAGCTAAGCATTCATTAAAAACTATTCAAATATGACGCAAGCGTTTTTGCAAAAAAATGATTTGAGAACAAAAGTAGAGAGACAAAAATAGTGTCCAATGTTATATAGAAGTGTAGCAGTATAAGAAATGCAAAATTTTTTTAACACTAAAAGTACCCACCTCCGATTATCTGATTATATTTAACACTAGAAGTACCTACCTCCGATTATTTGATTATATTTAACACTTGAAGTACTTACCTCCAATTATACAATTATATTTAACACTAGAAATACTTACCTGCGCTTATCCGATTATGTTTAACGCTAAAGTACCTACCTACGATTATCAGATTATATTTAACACCAGAAGTACCTACTTCCAATTATACAATTATATTTAACACTAGAAATACCTACCTCCGACTATCCGATTATGTTTAACACTAAAAGTACCTACCTCCAATTATTTGATTATATTTAACACCAGAAGTACCTAAATCTGATTATACAATTATATTTAACACTAGAAATACCTACCTCCGACTATCCGATTATGTTTAACGCTAAAAGTACCTACCTACGATTATCAGATTATATTTAATGTCATAAGTACTTACGTTCGATTATCCTATTATATTTAACACTAGAAGTATTTACCTCCATTTATCCAATTATATTTAACACTAGAAGTACCAACCTTCGATTATCTGATTATATTTAACACTAAAAATATCTACCTCCGATTATCCAATAATCCTACTAGTGCCTACCTCCAATTTACCGATTATATACATCACAAAAAGTACCTACCTTCGATTATCCGATTATATTTAATACTAAAAGTACCTATTTCCGATTATCCAAATGTATTTAACACTAAAAGTACCTACATCCGATTATTCAATTATATTTAACACTTGAAGTATCTATCTGCGATTATCTGATTATATTTAACACTAAATGTTTCTACCTCCGATTATTGAAGGTTGGTACTTTAGTGTCAAATATAATCGGATAATCGGAGGTAGGTACTGCTAGAGTTAATTACATTTGGATATTATTCGATTATATTTAAACATTGGAAGTACCTACATTCGATTATCCGATTATGTTTAATACTAAAAGTACCTACCTCTGATTATCCGATTATATTTAACACTAAAAGTACCAACCTCCGATCATCTGATTATATTGAACATTAAAAGTATCTAACCTCTAATTATCCAAATATATTTAGAACTAAAAGTACCTACATCCGATTATTCGATTATATTTAACATTAAAAGTACCTGCCTACGATTATTCAAATGTATTTAACACTAAAAGTACCTACATCCGATTATTCAGTTATATTTAACACTCAAAGTACCTACCCCCAATTATACAATTATATTTAACATTAAAAGTACCTACCTCCAATTATCCAAATGTATTTAACACTAGAAGTGCCTACATCCGATTATTCAATTATATTTAACACTTAAAGGCCCGTTTCCACTACGAGCGTGGAAAAAAGCATTCTTTGTTTATTTTATTGCTTTTTTTTTGCGCTCGCTTCAATTTTAGCCGCTCGCTTCAATCGAAGATCAATAAAAGAGAGAAAGAATGCTCTTTTCCACGCTCGTAGTGGAAACGGGCCTTAAAAGTACCTACCTCCGATTATCCAAATATATTTAACATTAGAAGTACCTGCATCCGATTATTCGATTACATTTAACACTAGAAGTACTTACCTTAGATTATACGTGATCACTCCTCTACAGAAGCTTTTTTGCTCACGGCGTAAGTGAGCGCGCAAAAATCATATGCTCTTTTTTTCTAAACTAATTAGAGACCCGTTAATTTTAATGTTATCTAACTTTATGTAAACCACGTGTTTTTGCATTTTTTTTATGCCAACCATTTCTTCTGATCCGAATTAACCGAAAAACTTTTAAAAACATTTCTTTTAAATGCTACAATAAATCAAAAGAGTTACTGGTTCCATTAGTATCATTGATCATTAAAAAAAATCAAAATATTTAAAAGAGCTTTTCAAATCACATTTGCTGCAGCATACACACTTGTTACAGCTATGTGTCAAATGTCCCCAATGAAACTTTTAGTGTTGTATTTCTATTCAGAATTATCCAAAAGCTAGTCTTTTTTTAAATCTATTTTTAGACAACAAGTGTCATCCAGATCCTTGTGTAAATGGAACTTGTATTGACCAACTCAACGGATACAATTGCACATGTGATGCTGGTTACACCGGAAAAAATTGTTCCACAAGTACATTGTAGATTTTTATTTTTAATTATAGTTTTTTAAGTTTTATTAGCAACTTTTATGTAATCAAACAATTTTTAGCATAATTGTTCTGTAAATAAGACTTGTAAAAATCGAATTGACAGATACATTTGCACATACATCTACATTTGCTTAAAGTTGGTTATACCGAAAAAACTGTTGTGGAAGTAAATCATAAAGTTTTGTCTGCTTATTATTTTTTTAAGCTTTATAACAACTTTTGTTTAGACATAAATGAATGTCAATCAAATCCTTGTGCCAATGGAACTTGTACTGATCAAATCAATGGATATACTTGCACTTGTAATGCTGGTTACACTGATGAAAACTGCTCAACAAGTAAATAATAAAATTTTTGTTTTTTTATTTCAGTTATGTATAACAGAAAATAATTGTTTAAACATAATCGATTGTCAGCGTAATACTTGTGTTGTGGAAATTGTACTGATCAAATCAACTGATATGTTTGCACTTTTATTACTGGTTATACCGAAAAAAAAAAAAAAAAAACTATTCCACAAGTAAATCATAAAATTTTTGTCTTGTTCTTTTCTGTTATAATACAATAAGTGTCAACCGAAACCTTGTGTTCACTAAAGTTGTGCAAATCAAAATCAACCGATGAACTTACATTTGTAATTCCAATTACTTTAAGCCAAACAGTTATACAAGTGTTTTAGCACCAGTTTGTGTCTGACCTGGAGTGGATACCTCTTCAAACGACGACGACGACGAGTTATACAAGTGTAATAATGGCTATAACTTCTATATAATCCAGGTTTATTTTAAAGAAATTTTTTTCTTAAAGTGATAAGCTGTCTCATTTTGTTCCACTTTTTTTAAATATTTGAGATAGTTAGATTATCACGCCATTCTAATTTTTTTCTTTTTAAAAAAAGATTATTTGTAACTTTTTATTTAAAAGACTTTCGCTGCTCATCATGCTTAAATTTAAAAAAATTTTTTATATTGATTATTCTAAAGGCAACTGTCAAGCAATTACTCCGACCTGCTTACCGAAATGCCAAGATATTGCTGTCCAGTTGAAATTTTTGCTTTGGATTTTTAGGTTTTAAATATTTTAAACAAACATACAAACGTTGAACGATTTGAATGCAAGCGACATTGCGCTGTGTCCTTGGAATCTTTATTTGGGTCTGAAATAAAAATCAAAGAACTTATAGAAACTGTCTTAAATAATGAAATATAACAATTCTGTTCAAAGGAAAACGTGTTTTAAAATAAGCCGGCAAAGCAATTTCTAATCTGCTAAACTCTTGAAAAGCAAATCAAAAATAGTGAACATTAATTAGAGAGTTGACAACACGTGAAAGTTACAAAAAAGTTTCTGAGAGATATCGGAAGTGCGAAATCATAATCCAAATAATATCTTTTTGCCCTTGAAGCTCAAATAAAAAAAAGAGTAATAAGAGCACAAACTGGAGAACAATAGTTTTTTTTAAATATCAAGTGAATACAAAACTATACAACACCTTTTAATTTCATTTAAACCTTAAGTGTCACCCAAAGACCAAAAATAATATTTAATTTAAGAACATTAACAACATTTTTTTCTGATGAAATCTTAGTTGAGATACACTTGTGGCGGCAATCACAGTAATGTTTTTACTTTGAAGCCTGATTGTTCTTCAATCAAGTAGGATTTACTTATTTTAGAACTGTTTATGTTCTTCTTTGGCTCGCTCCGAGAATATTCAACATTAAGTGTTTCCTTAAATATATTGCAGTTGGACCTAAACGTCTGGGTAGAAACCCTATCGGCATATTTTAAAATTATCATAATTAAATAAATTACACTGGTCAACAAAAAAAATTTTTTTCTTGCATGGACTTTGAGAACGGAGTTAGGGTAACTTTGGGGTGCTGAATTCGAATCTGAGCTCATATTTTCTCTATCACATCATATTTTTGTGCAATTTGCATGTTTTATAGTGCTGCATTGTGTGAAAGTTGCTCATTCGCTTAGATGTTTGATGCCATTAATCAAGCACAAAAGCAACTTCAACAGCATAGTTTTTAAACCAGTTTTGCGAAATGGAAAAAAAAGTCCATAATATTGTTTATGGCGCCGGAAAGTCGTGAGAAACTCAACTTCTTATTTCGATGTTGGATACGAGAACTAGCCATAAAGTTACAAAAATTGCACTTTGCAGAGGTAGTAAGGTTAAGAAAGGTTGTTCTTCTGAAACATATGTTTGTTTGTAACAGCAATAGTTTCTAAACAGGAGTGTTTGTTAATATGTTACAGGCTCAGTAATATTTACAGTTCAGTGTTTTTAAAGCTTTAGTTCTGTTTTATCTTACGTTAAGGTCTTAACATGTTTGTGACTTCCAAGCGAAGAAAATGCTGCAATGACCCAGATATTTTCTGTTATATCTGTGGTTGTTTTACTTTACCACCTCAAAGACGTAATATCAATAGTTTTATCAAAAATATTTACCTTGCTCATTTTGGAGTACCGCTTGGTGACCAGGACAAAAGTTCGGCGCCTCACCAAGTTTTAACGACGTGTGTCAAAACATTGAGATCCTGGTCTCAAGGAAAGAATGCGAAGCTCAAATTTGGTGTGCCAATGGTATGGAGAAAACCAAAAAACCACGTGGATGACTGCTACTTCTTCCTCGTAAATGTCAAAGGATTCAACAAGAAAAACAAGCAACACTTACAATACCCAAACATACATTCTGCTATGCGACCAATTCCCCATAGTGATAAAGTACCTGTACTCATTTTCATTAAGCTTCCGGACATTGATGAGGACCAGCTTAGGTCTTCCACATCTTCAACCAATTCTGATGATGATGAAGAAGAACAGGATATAGCGCACGAGGCATGGAATCCTGGCCGAGTTTCTTTGTATAGTCAGTCTGGATTGAATGATTTAATACGAGATTTAAATTTGCCAAAGCAATCCGCTAAAGTGCTGGCTTCCAGACTGCAGGAAAAACATCTTCTCAAAGCTGGTACAAGTGTTTCATTTTATCGTAACCGGGAAGAGAAATTAAGAAAGTACTTTCAGTCTGATGGCCAGCTTGTTTACTGTACAGATGTTGAGGGGCTTCTTCTTGCTATAGGTTTGTCTGCATATCGTTCAAATGATTGGAGACTTTTTATTGATAGCTTAAAAAGAAGCCTTAAGTTTGTCCTGCTCCATAATGGTAGCCAGTATGGATCCATCCCTATAGGACACTCTGTCACTATGAAGAAAAACAACGAAAACATCAAGGTTGTGCTTGAAAGACTGAAGTACTGCGTTCACCAGTGTTTGATATGTGTGAATTAAAAATGGTGAATTTCCTGTTAGGGCAACAAGGAGGTCATACCAAATATCCTTGCTTTTTATGCTACTGGGATAGTAGAGCCAACAAAGAGCATTGGGTAAGAAAAGAATGGCCACCAAGGAATACAATAAAACCTGGAGAAAATAATATCGTCAATAACCCCTTAATTGATTGAAAAAACATCATTTTGCCGCCACTACACATCAAACTTGGACTAATAAAGCAATTTGTCAAAGTACTTGATCATTCTGGAGACTGTTTTGGATACATTTTCTCAACCTTTCCTGGCCTTAGCTATGAGAAGAAAAAAGCAGGGATATTTGATGGGTCTCAGATCAGAACGTTACTCAGGGACCAGTATTTCGTGACTACAATGACTGTCGTTGAGGCTCGAGCTTGTTCCATAAATTCCTTGGTAATAAGAGAGCTGACAATTATATAGAGTTGGTGGAGGAGCTTCTTCTCAGCCTACAAGACCTTGGGTGTCAAATGAGCATTAAAGTGCACTACTTGCACAGCCACCTCAGCGAATTTCTAGCAAATCTTGGCGAGGAGAGTGAGGAGCAAGGAGAGCGTTTCCATCAGGATGTCAAAGTGATGGAGGAACGTTGTCAAGGTTGATGGAACTGCAACATGATGGCAGATTACTGCTGGAGTTTGATTAGAGATTCCCTTAGGCAGTTCATAAAAGATTAGCAAGAAAAAGAAAACTTTTGATGCCATAATGTGATTTCGTTTGTGCTAAACTATGGATTTGTGTACAGTCGTACTGATTGTTGCGATGTGACAGTGTTACTTTTTCGTATATTTTTTGCTTGGTTTTGCTTAAACCTGCTAATGTAATTTTGTGATAATGACACAAAACGAAAAAATTTAGATTTTTATTGCTGTCGTACCTGTGCTGAGCATAATGCTCCAGATTGTGTATTTTTAATATATTTCACGTATTTACTATTTATATATGATGTGGTCAATAATACACAAACACGGTTTAAGATTACAAATATCTTTGAAAAGTCATTTTAAAGGAGATGCTGCCTTCTATTGTAGACATTATTCCACTTAAGGGCACTTAAACGCAACATAAATTTTTTAATTTTTGGCCAAAATTAGCACAATTTGTAAAAAAATTAAGTTTTCATATCTCAAAAACGTGACGTGATGAGCAAAAACTAACACCAAATTTGGATTCAGCGCGCCCAAATTACCCAAAATCAGTTGAAAAAGTCCATGCAAGAAAAATCGTGTTGACCAGTGTTATCCTGATTCACTAATAAACATCGGATGCGTTATACTGCACTTAAAGCAATCGTTAATTGACTAAATAAATGTACTTTCAAAGATGCCGAAATATTTAAAATATCTGTCTGATTGAAATTAAAAAAAATTTTTTTAGTTTTTATTCAAGGTATGAATGAAATTTAGAACTGTTTGAAAATACAACAAAAGTGTATTAAAGTCTTTTTTCTAAGAACACAACATAATAACATACGTAGGTTTTGTACCGAAACCTTTTTCAATCACATTTGCCATCAATACAAGGATCTTAACCACTCGGTTCACAGATCGGATAACTTATAACTGACAGAATAAGTATAAAATATCAAAGCTTTAAAAGAAAAATTACCTAAACACTATTAAATAGTCAAACTAATAAGAAGTTATCTTTTGTTTGATGTCAGTAAATGTTGGACACTCTTATGTGACTGTATGAACAACAGTCTTTGACTTCCAGGCCATTGCGTATTTTCTTTGCAATTATTATATGAACTTTGTTCTTTTACCAGAATCCCATAAAAGTTTAAAATATCGTAAACAAAAGATGGATTCCATTTAGTTTTTGCATATTGCAATTAGAAAAGACTTAATATTGCAAATAAGTTACATGTTGCAAGCAAAAAACCGCAATTACGCAAATTGTCGAAATGTAACATTTATCTTTGTATGATTTTATTGTAACATTATTCAGAAATTTTTCGTACAATGCTTTTTCCAAAAGCAAAAAGAAAATTACCAATGTGATAAAGAATCAAATTTGTGTCTTTGTGTTTAAAGGTTAAATACTATCACTTAACACTGTTTCGCACGTTTCTTTCACGTAACAAAAAATTATTTAACTGTGTGTTAATGACATTTATTGCCTAAAATAACTAACACTCAAACTATTTAAAGTTTTGCCATTAGATTATATAAAAACAAACAATAAAGAACACGGGATATTAATTTCAATAACAAGGGTAAGTTGGTTAAAATCTATTTTTCCGCGTCAATTCACAAATAATTTTTTAATTAAACAGTTGAAATAGGGCTGTGTAATCTTAACCGAGGTCATTGCAAAAAACTCATAACACGGCCAGGAAGAAAAACTAAGTGAAACCAAAAAAAAATTTTTAAACAACATTTAGGGTGCAAAGACTAATTTTTTTCGGTCTTTACTTTTAATTTTACTGTAAAAAATATCTCGAGTTTTGGGACAGATGGCACTACAGAGTACCATTTGTGGCATTGTGCATCACGCACGCCCAACCCAATCTCACTGCCCGACCATGGTTTCGAGTTTTGAACTCACATCAGGAACAGCCCGCTTACTTGGGTTTAATGGCAGAGCTGGTCATATAAGAAAGGGTAAATCTAAGATTTGTGGTTGCTACCAAGTGCAAGACTGCACTGGTAGAAACGGTATTGTGCACCACGCACGCCGATGACCAGATGCTAGTAATATATCAAATTTTGGGACAGATGGCACTAGAGAATACCATCTGTGGCATTGTGCATCACGCACGCCGAACCCGAGCTCACTGCCCGACCATGGTTTCGAAACCATGATCGGGCAGTAAGCTCGGGTTCGGCATTCATGATGCACAATGCCGTTTCTACCAGTGCAGTCTTGCACTTGGTAGGAACCACAAATCTTGAAAAATATCTGATGCTCAAAACTTTGCATTTTTCGAAAGTGTTATTTTCAATCAATATGCATCTTTATTCTTCCAGTGGTACATTCTTTTTTTCTTTTGGGATCATTTTAACAAGCAAAACAAAATGGTGCTGTTTGGAAGTTTGTTACCGCGGCTCTAAATTTTTTAATGTTTCAAATGTTTCAAAAATACTTTGTAGATATGGTTAAACCTGAAAATTTTTCTTTTGCATAACCATGCATACAAAAAATACAACAAACATTCAACTAATCATGCACATGTTATGCAATCTTTAATTTGTCAAATTACTTTCCTTGTGATATTTTACATATTCTTCTTTTATTTTTATTTCTTTTATTTTACCTCATCAAGTGTTGCGGCCATGCTTTCTACCGATTTGTACTTGCACTTCTTAATTATCTTCTGCATATTTTAACGTCTGACGTTGTGCTGCTTCTTTCTTTTCTTGATCGTTTTTGGTATTGATGACTTTTTTGAGTGAATTATGCAATGTTGATAGAGAATAAAAAATAAATAAAATGAAATAAACAAATATCCTACATCAGCAATTATGATTTTGATGTAAATGGTTTTATAACAAGTACACAATAATAAAAAAGGAACTCGTCTCAATTGCTAAGAGTAATACATTATTTTAACTAATTTTAAATCGCTAAAATATTTCTTACAGAATGTAGATTAAAGATTCTTAAATTAAAAATTGCGCACAACTAGATGAAAAACAAGAAAAGACACTAAGAGAAGTAAAAAGTTGATAGAATATTGTAGTACATGTTAAACGCACATCTCCGATTCAGAACGTATAGGAAAAAGGAGGTCGAAAAGTTACAAGAGTAATTCTAAAGGGTCGGAATAGTTGCAAGAACAATAAGAGTAATCAAAAAGTTACAAGACTAAAAGAAGAGTCGCACCTCTGAAAGTCTTACAATACCTTGTTCAATGTACTTATAGCCTTTCAAAAAATTGCAAAAATTAGTAAAACTTACGTTTTTTATATGTTAAATTTAATGGGTAAAATTTTGCAAGTTTTAACGTTACTCAAATTCCGAAACTGGGGTTTTTTAAGCTTTATGATGTAACAAAGCCCTAAAAATGACTTTTTTTACTTTGGTTAATCTTATTTTTAAGCAATTGTTATTAGAGATAAACAAATGTCAACCAGATCCTTATGTCAATAAAAATTGTACTGATCAAATCAATGGATACGTATGCACTTGTAATGCTGGTTATACCGGAAAAAACTGTTCCACGAGTAAATCATAAAGTTTTGGACATGTTGTTTTTAAGTATAAAACAATGAGTGTTGATTAGTGCTAGCCGAAACATTGTGTTTACTAAAGTTGTATAAATCAAAATCAACTCATGTATTTGCATTTGTAGATCCGGTTACTTTAAACCACACAGTTGCGCAGATATAATAATATAACTTCTAAATGATTCATGCTAATGATGATATTCAGCTAGTTGGGACCGATTCAACTTAACTTGTTTTTCCATGTATTATGGTCTCTGCGAATCGGTAAACTAATTCCTCCAGTCAAAGTTTTTGAATGGAAAAGTGAAACTAAATGCCAAAAAGTCTCAAATTGGCTCTAGATATTGTTTAGTCATTTGCCTAATCCTGTTTTTTTTTTCTTTTTTTAAAAATAAAACTTATTAATACTACTAGCTAAACAGCTTTTGCTGAAATTAATCACTTAAACATTTTTTTTCAACAAACAAATAAATGTTAAACAACTTCAGTGAGATTGTATTATTCCCTTGAGCATGTTTTAATTGTTGAACGTGTTGAAATAGAAACATGCATTCAGAAAAAAAACATGAAAAATTTGAATGGAATGTTGATGTGTTAAGTGTTGGAACAAAGACATGGAATATTGGAATATGGAACTTGGAATATTAAAAAAGAAACATATGTTGAGTACTGCAGCGGAAATATGAGTTTAGAAGAAGGCGGTAAAGCACTATCCGAAAAAGATATCCCGAAAAGATAACAAACAGATAAGATAACACGTTTGTTAAAAAATAGTCGTCCTTAAAAAAGTGTACTTTAAAAAAAAGATTTTCAGTTTGGATCTATTCCGGATTTCTTAATTTTCGTCGCAAAAAGCAGTGTTCTCTAAGGGAAAAGTCTTTATTTAAAATTGAAGAAACCGGGACACATAGTTATCCGGACGAGACGCCGGGACAAAGCCCTAAAAATCGGGCTGTCCCGGCTAAACCGGAACGTTTGGTGAGCCTACCAAAGATAGTCGAAATGCAATCTAATTCAAATCATATATTAAAGTCCCTAAAATTCAAAATAAAAACAATATAATAGAAAAGCGTTTGCTTAAACTGGAGGACAAAAGAATATTTTGTTTTTAAAAATTCAATAAATATAATTAATTAAAACTTTTTTAATGGCATTTGTGTCTTAAATTTCATCTAAAGATCAAAAATTATATTTACATAAAAAACATTGTCAAGCTATTCTGCTTCTTTTTTAAAAATCAAGTCCTTTAGACGTACTTGGTTGTGTCAATGAACATGGAGTTTTTACTTTGACTTTGGATGTCTGGTTAAGTTGCATTTTTTCTGAATCGTTTATCAATTCTTTGTTTATCTCGCCACCAAAATATTCCATGTTAAATTGTTTTTTAAATATTTTGCAGCTAAAGCAAAGCGGCGGGATAGTAAAACGTCTAGCCATGATGGATTCAATATAATTAATTGATAGGTTACAAAACTAAAAACTTAACGAGAAAAATAATACATGTAAATGTAAAACAAAACAGTCCATGTAAACATCAAGTGTAGTGTTTTTATGGCTGATGGTAGCAATGTCTTTGTACGTCACCTAAATTTCTGCCTCATCTCCTTTAAAAGTTCAGGGCTTGCACACATGTGCTAGTCTCATATAATTTTACGAAACAGAACTGAACCAAATTTCGGTCAAAAGCGTTAAAAAGAAAATTTCCAATCTTGCTGTAACTTTACAACATTCAAATTATCTTTTAGGAATGCTGATTATGACAATGCTAAATTTTAAGAAATATGAATTGTTTTGCAGATACCAAGTGTAGTATGTATGAATTTGGCTTAACTAAGCTGAGCTTAAGTTTTAATCTCGGGTTAGTAAATTCAAGTTTAAGACACTAGCCTGAGCTTTTCTTCAGAAATCGGTATTAAACTCGATTTTAATAATCAAAGCATAAGTCACACAAGCTTACATAATCTACTCAATCGCTATGTCGACCATTCATAACATGGCAACAATTTTAAGCTACAAAAGAAAAAAACTTTTGTAAAAAAAATTTTAAGCCGTTCTATTTCAAATGTAATAAAAACCATTTAGATACAGGTAACTGAATCAAAAAGAAGTTTGTAATTTTGATTGTAACTAAAGTATATTTTCACTTCTCATTTAGTCGGATAGAGTTCGATATCCGCCTATTCTTACTTTCTATCCTTCAGTTCATTTTATACATTAAAAAAATTGGGTCCATTTTGATACTAATAAAACATGATAAATGGTAACAAAAACAAGGAGACAATAAATTTCTTGCATTATAATGACTCGATTCAAAAATCCTCTTCAAAAAGCTTTTTTTTCTGTAGTTAACACATAAAGACTTTTTTTTTTTTGATCTCAAACGCTTTAAAAAAGTTTAATAAAATTAAAATTGCAAGAAAATTGCAAAACAATTGCAAGAATTGCAAGAAAAGTTGTAATTAAAAATTCCAAAAAATTTAATCAATTACAAATCGGTCGGCAGCGTGGTTGCGTGGTTAGAGCGCTGTGCTTATATCTTGGTCTTGTTTCAAAACCCACACGTTTCGTTGTGTCCTCGGGAAGACACTTTACGGCACTTCCTATTGTGTCCTTGAGAAAGACACTTTACGGCGCTTTCTCCTGTTTGGTGGTTTTGCGAGCAGTTCTAAATTTTAGTCATATTTTTATTAAATTACAAGCGGACATCAATATCTTGGGATCTCCGGAAGCAGGTCGGGGTAATTGCCACCCTATGTATTAGCGCCTCCGACGCTTTCCTGCGAGTCAGGAGGATAAATATAGAGATAAAATAAATAATAAAAAAATCAATATAGCCTTTGGCAAAGGGTGTACAGCAGTTTCTAACAGCGCTTACAACTAACAAATCAAAACTAAAGAGCCACTAGTCAAAAATGTTAGTGTTTTGCAGAAGACAATGCTTAAAATCAACCTTCCATCGCAACGTGTAAAATTTGTACAACAAATATTGAATAAAACTTATTACAGATTTGTGTTCCACAGCCATATGAAACTAATGTCGTTTACATCAATTTAAAAAAAAAATTTGTTTTTTACTCTTGAATTTCTTGCAGATATCATTTTAAAAAAATGCGTATTTAACACTTTTCTCGTGTTCTACTAAACACGGGTGATTTTATGGCAAAAAATTAAGAAACGTCATAGTTTCAAGTAAACTTTTCCAAGTAATTCTAAATAATGTTCTGGGATCAATATCCTTGTCTCTAATAAAGAAAATTAAGGCTTCATGTTTTGAGTAGAATAAAAGTACTAAGCAAAAATAAGTAAAAAAATAAACAATTATAAAAAAAACCTTCAAATTAATTCATAACATATTTCTAAAATTTTTTATTTTTTTAATTGATGAATTGTTTTCAGAGTTTGCTGACTATAATTTTTTTTAACTTGATTCTTCCTGGTTTGTATAAATTTGTTGTTTCACACGTTTCCTTAAAACTACACCAAATTACCAAACCTCGACGTTCTTGGTTGTTTTAATGTAAAGTCAGATAATGGTAATTCAGTTCGTCGTCGTCGTTTGAAAGGCATCTACTCCAGGCCAGACACAAACAGGACTGGGGCCGAGGGTTTATCCTTTTACTACCCCAGACTGCTGCACTGCCTGGATCAGATGCTGGCAGTGATGTCATTAAGCCAGCATCGAGTTTCGTCATCCAAAACCGTCAGACCTCGTGCTCCATGTGGTGCCCGATGTATAGGGCACACTGTTAGTACATGGTCTGCGGTTTGCTCAGAGGCGCCACACTCGCAATTCGGTGAAGGACCGAGACCCCATTTGTGCATGGACGAATGGAATCGCCCAACACCAGTCCGCAAGCGGTTGAGCTTAACCCAAGCTGCTCGGGGTAAGCCCATCCCAACAGGCCTGGCACCGGTCTCGGGCACAAAAGCACGGAGCCTGGAAGCATTTTCACAGTACTCCGCGTTCCATTTGTGATTTGTCCATTCAGAAGCGCGGATGCCAAGTCTGGTGAGGTTGTCCAAAAGATTCCGCGCACCTGGCACAAACGGGCGTCTGGATCTTAGTCTCACTTGGCCAGTATCTGAGGACCCACTTAAGAGACCATGCAAGATATGATCGGGGTCCAGAGATCCACGGTAAGCCAAGGAGAGTGTCGCTCCCATTTGGCAAAGCTCAGCTGGCTGGATGCCTGAGAGTACAGGTAGGTGGTCCGTTGGAGTGGGATGCAGGCATCCAGTAACTATGCGCAAGGCGTCATTCAAGACATTGTCAATTAGGCGAGTGTGAGCACTGCGACACCAGACTGGCGCACAGTACTCAGCTGTTGAGTAGACTAGAGACAAGGTGGCTATGCGTAGTGTTTTAGCACCAGCAGCTCATCCCGAGCCCACGAGTCGCCTCAGCAGTGTGACGCGCGAGGATAGTTTTTTGCGCAATGCCACTAAATGGTGACGAAACGTGAGCGATCTGTCCAGTTTTATCCTAAGATAAGTAGGGGTTGGACTGATCGGTTAAAGTCTACCATTGTTGTAGACCTTTAGCTCACGTTTGGCCTCTCGGTTATTTAAATGAAAGGCTGCCGTCACCGTTTTAGTGTGACTGAGCTTCAACCTCCAAGTCTGGAGGTACGCTGACAGTGTAGACAATTCTTGACTTAGAGTCCCCTCCAATTCCTTCCAGTTTCCAGAAGAATGCAACAATGCTGGATCATCAACATAAGCAAACTTTCTGGAAATCGTGGAAGGAAGATCGTACGTATAGATGTTAAATAAAAATGGAGCCAAGACCGATCCCTGAGGAACGCTGTTTTTAAGACGGCGTAGCATGCTTTGCTTGCTGTCACCGGTAGTAAGGGTGAAACTTCGATTTTGGACAAGCTCCATGATCATTTTGACCATGAGCTTATCCGGAAGTAGTCATAGCAGCTTTCAGGTAAGACCACGATGCCAGACAGTGTCATAAGCAGCTATCAGATCGATAAATACGGCACCGGCCTTCTTTTTAGCCTCGAAAGAATCCTCAATGTTGTGGGTTAGCAGAACAGCTTGCTCTACGGTTGACTTCCCGCGTCGAAACCCAGCCTGCTCTTTAGGGAGCAGTGGATCAATTAATGGTTCAACGCGGGCGTAGATAAGCCTCTCGAGGATCTTTTAGGGGACACAGAGCAGAGATATTGGTCTATAAGTCTTTGGATCCCCCATGGGCTGACGGGGTAAGCCAAGGAGAGTGTCGCTCCCATTTGGCAAAGCTCAGCTGGCTGGATGCCTGAGAGTACAGGTAGGTGGTCCGTTGGAGTGGGATGCAGGCATCCAGTAACTATGCGCAAGGCGTCATTCAAGACATTGTCAATTAGGCGAGTGTGAGCACTGCGACACCAGACTGGCGCACAGTACTTAGCTGTTGAGTAGACTAGAGACAAGGTGGCTATGCGTAGTGTTTTAGCACCAGCAGCTCATCCCGAGCCCACGAGTCGCCTCAACAGTGTGACGCGCGAAGATAGTTTTTTGCGCAATGCCACTAAATGGTGACGAAACGTGAGCGATCTGTCCAGTTTTACCCCAAGATAAGTAGGGGTTGGACTGAACGGTAAAAGTCTACCATTGTTGTAAACCTTTAGCTCACGTTTGGCCTCTCGGTTATTTAAATGAAAGGCTGCCGTCACCTTCTTAGTGTGACTAAACTTCAACCTCCAAGTCTGGAGATACGCTGACAGTGTGGACATGTCTTGGTTTAAAGTCCCCTCCAATTCCTTCCACTTTCCAGAAGAGTGCAACAATGCTAAATCATCAGCATAAGCAAACTTTCTGGAAATCATGGAAGGAAGATCGTACGTATAGATGTTAAATAGGAGGGAAGCCAAGACCGATCCCTGAGGAACGCTGTTTTTAAGACGGCGTAGCCTGCTTTGCTTGCTGTCACCGATGGTAAGGGTGAAACTTCGATTTCGGACAAGCTCCATGATCATTTTGACCATGAGCTTATCCGGAAGTAGTCTCAGCAGCTTTCAGGTAAGACCACGGTGCCAGACAGTGTCATAAGCAGCTATCAGATCGATAAATACGGCACCGGCCTTCTTTTTAGCCTCGAAAGAATCCTCAATGTTGTGGGTTAGCAGAACAACTTGATCTACGGTTAACTTCCCGCGTCGGAACCCAGCCTGCTCTTTAGGGAGCAGTGGATCAATTAATGGTTCAACGCGGGCGTAGATAAGCCTCTCGAGGATCTTTTAGGGGACACAGAGCAGAGATATCGGTCGATAACTCTTTGGATCCCCCACGGGCTTTCCTGGTTTGGGGATCGCGACCACAAGCGCTCTTCTACAGATCTTGGGAATTTTGAGTCGGCGTAAACAGGAAAAAAGGAAGTCACGTAACCAGGACTTCAAAGCAGCTCCGGCATGGAGTGTAAGCTTGGAGCAGATGGAATCAGGTCCCGGAGCTTTACCTGGTTTTAAATGTTGAAGGGCAGCAGCAAATTCCCTCTGTGAAAAATTGTTAGAGATATTTACTGCGTCTGGTGTTGTGGCCCTCCAAAGGTCAGACACTTCTTGAAAGACAAGTCTAGATGACTTGCGATCAACAGCCTCGTATTTCCCATTTCTAACCAGCTAAAATGCAATAGCATTGGCTGAAACGGGACAGTGACGAGGAGAGTGTCGTGACCTACCAGTAAAGTTGTTCAAAATACTCCACGCTTTTTGACTAGAGTGTGAGAAGTCAATGCTCCGAACTGCTTCAGACCATCGATCCCTCCTCTTTCTGTCAAGCTTGGCAAGCAGAGCTGCAGCAGCCAAACTTGAGTCGTCTCCCTGATGAGACTGCAGAAAGGTTTTATAGAGGGATTCACACTCTGCATCCCAACACGGAATATAGTTATTTCGATACCCGCATGGGATAGTCTTTTTGGCTGCTTTTTTAATGGTGTTACAAAAGTCCTGGTAAGCCGCATCCACATCAAGTGAATCAGGCGGCAACAAAGTCTTTGCGAATTTATTCGTTAAAGCAATGTAGTGACTCCATTTGGCCTTGCGGAAGTTCCATCGCTTAATAGGCATGCTTGGCACTGCCATAGCAAATCTTGGTGGTATAATAAGCGAAGGTCGATGTTGTGACCTGGGGAACTTGTCAAGGACACGTCTATCCAGTAAGCGACTGTTTGGACCTATGCTAGCGAAAGCTAGATCTGAATTGGTGCCAGTGTTCCAGCGGCCGGAATAAAACTGGCAACGTCCTTGGCATTATATAGGAGGGCAAGACAATTAATACTTTCCCAGCCAGCCAAGCACTCACCGTCCGGAATGTTGTTGTCATAACCCCAGTCAGCATGACGACAGTTAAAATCGCCAGCGTAAAGACAGGGGTGAGGAAACACTGGGAGATCCAGGGTTTGCAATTGCGTTGGCGGTGGTTTGTAGACGTTGACTATTTTATAGCTATCAACGTCCACACACAACCACTCGATCTCCGATGTTGGTGGAGATTAGTCCAAAAGCGTGTATCTCAGTCGCTCGTGGACAAACGTGGCAAGGCCATGCTTCCTGCTTAAAGAAGACCCAGCTAGTTGGTAGTTTAGTAGCACCAACTTCTCTGCATCAGTGCAGTGGGTCTCCTGCAGTAGGATGACGAGTGCCTCAGACTGCATAGCGAGATGATGAAGAACGTTCATCTTGCTTGCAGTGAGGCCTTTGATGTTCAGTTGAAGAATAGTGGGTCTTCGGAACTTGTTGGCAATGTGCCCTGAAAAGGGCAGTTTTATCCTGGCATTGCCCCGTCTTGAAAAGGACGTTTGCCGACTAGCAGACCCACACTGAACATCGGAATGGGTGGATACCCTTCGGTTTCGGTCTGGTATTTTAAAATCAATGAACTACGGTATTTTAAAATCAATGAACGCCCTTCGTTTTGGTAGGTTCGGTTTCGGTCTGTCATTTTAAAATCAATGAACAGACTTACTCACGGCCCAGGCTGCGTGAAAGCACCTACCATCTGGGCCAGGTAATTCAGTTGATAATAACACAAAGAAGCTTTTGAACAGCAATTTCTTTTCTCCATTATTTATTAAATCTTGCCAAGTAAAATTGAAAATCTAAAAAACATTTTCCCAATAAATATGAGCTTAAAGAAAGTGATTAGTATTAAAAGAATAAATTAATACAGTAAGAGAAAAAAGGTAGTTCTAAAGAAAATATAAGTTGATTGAAAAACTTTTAGATTTATAACGAAAAATTTATTTGAAGAAATTTTGTTTCATCAAAAATATTTTAAATCAATCGAATTTTGTCTACTAAACATTTATTATAATAATTTTATACAATTTTTATTGAAACATTAATGAATATCACCAAGGTTGTTGTATTTATTATAATTGTACGGATCGAATTACCGAATATAATTGCACTTGTACTGCTGCTGATTACTTTGGTAAAATCAACAGGCATTTAATAATTTTAGCAACACTTATATAATAGTACGTATAACATAAAAAGAAACCTCATCAGATGGGAAACCTTAAAAAAGATTTCTTTTTAAAGGTGTTTTTTTACTCCCTTGCTCTGTTGAGCTAAATTTCCGTCGTGACTAACTGTCCCACGCATCATCATTACGCAGATTAGTTATGCACTGGTTATAGACCTACAATTTTTTAATTTGTTTGACTATTTTCTTTATGAAATTTTTTTATTTTTTCCTTTTCATTTTTATACCAATTCTTTTGTCTCGGTTTCAAACTCGTGATAATGTCTTCGTTTTAATTTCGAGATGAAGTGATGTTGGTCTTGTACATAGACCAAGCACTTATAGCAGTTTAGATTGTGCATTAGCAGCTTCTGTTTAACGAACATTCCCATTCCAACAGTGCAATCGTGTCCCTTTATCCAAGGCAGTTTTTTTCGTTTCTGTTTTTTCTGTCTTATTCACGGCCAAACAGAAGATTTTCAATGAATGATTTTAAAGAATTTCAAGACTGATTGTACAGTAATTGGCTGAAAATTAAGCTTAATAACGGTTAACATTAGCCGATATTTGAAATGAATATCCAATAAAGTAAAACCACGTTGGTCAGCATAAAAAAATGTTTTGGTTTATCAGTGAATTAAATTTAGATTATGTCGATTGTAGTAGCCTTATAAACTGTGTTGCGTAGCTTTTGATTATTTCGTTAATTTCTATTTTTAGTTGAATTTGCATGTAAAAGCAGCATTAAAATTTGTACTTCTGTAAGTTAAAAAGATAATAAATAGCTGAGGTAGTATTACTGTATACAGTATAAGATCGTCGTCGTCGTCGTAAAAACTTGCCGTTTTTAACCACTGATGTGAAGCGAGTTGTAGCTTCGCGCAAAATATGTGCAGAAGTAAAACCTGTGTTTTTCCGTCAACAATTTGGAGTCTTAATTAAATCTACTCAACCATCAGAAAGACTAAGTATTGACTTTAAAGGTCCCTTGCCTTCTTCTTCTGTAAACAAATACTTATTAATAGTTCTCAATGAATACTCTCGTTTTCCTTTCGCTTTCCCTTGCAAGGACATCACCACTTTGACAGTAACACAATGCCTTGATCAAATTTTTCTTTATGTGGTACATCATCGTTTGTTCACTCTGATAATGCTCCTAGTTTCTGTTCTCATAAATTTAAAACTTATTTAACGAGTCGAGGAATATCTTCCAGTAAATCTAGCATATACAATCCAGCGGGAAATGGACAACCTGAAAAGACTGTGCAGACTGTATGGAAAACAATTCAGCTTGCCTTAAAATCTTACAATCAGCCTCTTTCTCGATAGGAGTCGGTACTAGCAGAAGCGCTGCATTCGATAAGATCTTTATTGTGCACGACAACAAATGCCACCCTGCATGAACATTTTTTTTTCAGCGTCGTTCTACAACCGGTATGTCACTTCCGTCCTGGATGACGACTGGATCCAAAGCCTTCATGAAGCGCTTTGTGCGTCACTCCAAGTCTGTCCCACTTGTGGACGAGGTGGAAATAATTCATATCAACCCGAATTACGCGCAGGTCCGTTGTCCAAACGGTCGAGAAATGACAGCATCGTTACGAAACTTGGCTCCATGTCCACAAGAAGACACTGCAGATGAGGAGCCTGACTCCCCTTTAAGCCCAGTCAACGACGAAGAAGCGTCCAACCTCGAGAATAATTTAGCTTGTGAGCAGGACGAGGTCGCTCCGCAGAGCGTCAAAGATGATGAAAGCCGTGCTTCCCCTAACTAGGTACCTCTGCATTCATCAAAAATTAATAAAGACGTTCCCCCACTCCGTTATGGTATAGATCAAGAGTAGCGTTTATATTTTTAGGAGGGGTGAATGAACTATGTAATCAACGAAGTGCTGTATGATATTTGCCACGCATTGTGCCTTATCTCCAACGTGCTAATTTCTGTCATTTTTCTTATTTTACATTCCGTTTACACTTTGGTTTTGTCAGTTGTTGTTTTTTCGAATAGTTGAAGGTCGTTTTTCAGGTTGTTCATTTAAATTAATTCTTATTATTGGTTTTTCGTTTTAGAGTTTAAGTGTATTTAAACTTTTGTTAAAGTCTTGTTAAATGTTGTTGTTGTTTCAAAGAGCACTGGGCTAAAGCATATATAAGCTTGCTTTAAAAAACAGCTGATTTTATTTTGTTAAGAAATTTAGAGTTTCAATAACAGATAAACGGTTTTCACTATGATTAACTAAATAGGCTTTTTCAAAACTTCGTAAGATCACTATAAAAATCAATTCAAAAATTTTTTGATTAGGGCGGAATATCAATGAGAAAACTGCCTAGGATGAATGAGAGCAAAAGATAGCTAACATTAACGCAGTTGCAGCAGAGTGAAGATGAGATGACTACTCAAATTGTTTTGAGTCATGTGACAGGTGAAATAATGTATTAATGTAAAAATAACATTAACTGGTAATAAAACTAAGTAAAAAATGAATTCGCGTTTTGCTCAAAAATTCTGCACTAAGTTTTCGTCTTAGTTCTTTGTTTTGATGTTTTGTCTTGTTCTGGTTCAATAAAATTTTTTTCTTTATTTCGATATTTTCTCAACAAATGTTAAGGCTTTGAATTAGAAATCAATTTGTGATTGTTACGTCGCACGTAAATGTTTGCCGCGTTGGTAATTGGCTACGAGTT
Organism: Diplosoma virens; assembly: GCA_963680785.1. Lineage (NCBI taxonomy): Eukaryota > Metazoa > Chordata > Ascidiacea > Aplousobranchia > Didemnidae > Diplosoma > Diplosoma virens. Next base: position 32,043 of record CAVMFT010000053.1, on the reverse strand, counting down.
TCGAACCAACGCGCCTTTTGTTCTGAAGTTGAATAATCAGCCCTACTTTTTTGTGCGTTCTTGCGCGGCCGTTTGGCATGGAGTGATGCCACATTGGATTGGGCAAGTATTCCTTGCCACTTTGTATTTTGAATGATAGTTTTTTATTTTGGAACTGGTCAAATAAGCTTTGTGACCAACAAGTGATGAGAGACCAATTTTAATTGCAGACTTGCCATTTGTATTTAGCTGCTAACAATTATTAGTCCCCTTGGACATTGGCTACATTAGGTAGCAGTTTGGTATTCATGTTGATATTTTGATTTGCTCGTCCGCCCAACATCGTCGGTGAGTCAGTGGGAAGTGTGTTTGCGCGTTTAAGTTAATTTATGCAATGTTTGTTTGTAGAAAACCGTTTCCGACTAGCGTCTCCGTTATCGTTTTATTTTAATAAAATAAAAGCGTAAAGTTTGGTGCTGGTTGTGAAGCACGTTTGTGAAGAGCTGGAAGGACGAGGCAGTTTTGCGATTCCGTCACAGTGATATTTTGAAACTCCGTTAATGTATTAACATCTTGTTTAAGCAAACAACAATCGGATAAAAATAAAAAGTTTGATTTTCGAATATAGTTTATTTTAAATGAGATAAAGTTTCTTTCACTAATCTTATAACCTATTCATCTTCTTGACTCGCTGGAAAAAGTCAGAGGTTCTATACATAAAGCAATTACCCCAACCTACTTCTTAAAATGTCAAGATACCAATTTCAATTTTTTTTTTTTAGTTTTAGCAAAGAAATAAGACCAAAATTTGAATTGTTTGCTAAGACTACCAAGCAGAGAATAAAGCCGTTAAGTGTCTTTTCCTAGAACGCAACAGGTTGAAGCGATAGAATTTGAGCCGCGTGCCTGTCGATCACGTTTGCCGTAAATTACGGCGCTCTTGAAACTAGAACGACCAAGCGCGTCAATTGAGGCATTTCAAGCATTCAATTTCCCGTATCTCCGCCGAAAGTCACTCTTTTTTGCTGAAACTTCTTGACAATTATTTTTTTGTGCAACGCTTAGTTTTGTGTGACTTTTGAAGTTTTTACTAATAAAACGACGAATTTAGTTATATATCTACCTAGAACAACCAAGCGCGTCAATTGACGCACGCACCTGAAAATTTTACATAGAGTCTACAGAAAGTGTGATTTCAGCCTGCAGAACCACTACAACATGAAAAATAAAACAAGGTGATATTCTTCTTTGTCCGAGCGGTAATTAAGCATTGTGATGTCACAGTAGGATAGGATAATTTCTCTGCAACATCCTAATGCGCTGTAGAAATTCGGGCTTTCTTAGTGATTTTATTCGAGACTAGCACGTGCTTGTGAACTGTGGACATTTAGATGGAAGAAAAGCAGGTACTAGCGTTGTCTAGTGAATTTGCTGTTATTAGCAGTAAAAGCGTTCAACTCCTGTTTTTTTAGCTTTTGATTTTGAAATGTGTTGTGTTAGTCATAGTTTATCCAATATGCTAAGACGGGTTCTGCGCAGCAGGCTTTGTTGCGGTTACAAGACATTTCAGCAGACTGTTCAGATGGTGAATACTCTGACAGCGAGCTAGATGACGCATTGACAAATAATGCACAAGCGGAGCTTGATTCAAATGGGGAAGAATCAGACGTCGATAGTCCTAGCGAAGTCGATGACAGCGATTTACAGAATCAGGTGCAGATGAATCAAGACTTGACTGGAAAAGACGGAACAGCTTGGCAAGCTTTGGCTGTTTCCCATGAGCAATAAGGGCGCTTGCAACAACAAAACATACTGAGCTTCAAACTTGGCCCAACTGCATTTGCAACAAGCAGAATCACTGAAAGCAGTCCACTGTCATCGTTTAGCGTTGTGTTTGACGAGGCAATGCTCAAAAATATAAGAAAATGCACAAGCCCACCGCGTTTTTGGTAAAATGAACTGGGATATGACACTTGATAAGCTGGACAAATTTATTGGACTGGTTATTGCAAGAGCAATTTTAGGACAGAGAGGTCTGCTAATGAAATGTTTGTGGATTACAACCTGGGGGTGTTTAATGTTCAACAAAGCTCTATCAAGACGCAGATTCAAAGAAATAATGCGTTTTTTATGTTTTCACGTGAAGAGTGAAAGGCGGTAACCGATTTTCAAACGTGGCTATAATGTCACTTCTGACAATTTTTCACAAGTCTTGATGTTTCTCTGCGTCTGGCAGAACAAAATTGTAGTATTGTTGGCACTGTTCGACAGAATCGTAGAGAACTACCACAAGCTGCAAAAAGACAGCAGCAACAGTACGAAACTTCTTTGTTTACATTTACTCAAACAGTTGTTGTTACTTCGACTTCATACCAGTGTGAAAAACAAAAATCGTAGTAATAATCAGCACGTTACATCCTGATGTAGAGATTTCTTCTCACAACAATCTTAAGAAAAAACCAGACGCAGTTTTATTTTGTAATAAAATAATGCGAGGGTTGACGTCATTGATCAGATGGCCAGGAAATCCTCTGTAAAGGCTGCGAGCAGAAGGTGGCCCATTCACGTATTTTATAATGTTATTGTCTAGCACTGACCAATAGCCGGATTCTCTTCCAAGATATTTGTAAGTCAGGAATCAGTCGCCGGAAGTTCATACAACGGGTGGTCGGGACAACTTCTGGGGAAAATATTGGAAAAAATACCGTTACACAAAGAAACCTCATCGAAACTGACAAACCTTCTGAAAAAAAAGTGAAAAATATGAGCAACAATAAAGTGCCGTAATACGTAGAACAACGGATTTGTGCAACAGCTTCCGGGCCATGGTATGTGGGAAATGCGCTATATAAATTTGCCCAAACTGGGTTGATTAAATGTAACAAGTCGCTTACCTTCGTAAACCGTTGCCGTTATTATTTTACAAACACTAACTTGTTTTTATACTTTTTCGCCTTCAAACGCCACTAAAGTACAAATTTTTTGGTTTATGCCTGGCAGGTTCAATTTTTAATTGTTCTATTTCTTCCAAAAAAAGTATCATGTAGGTGTTCGTTATTTTTAAGAGTGCAATGAATAATGTTTAATGCTATTTCCACTATAAGAATGTTTTTTGACCAAATAAATGAAGAAATAGCAGCTTTTGTGCATTATGCGTCAATTGACGCACTTGGTCGTTTTAGGTAGTTTCAAAACGCGGTCGTTCTAGTGTTAATAACCATTTGTTTTTGTAAAGGCAATATCAAGAAATTATATTTAACTCTACTATACTTGAAAAGAATCAGTAAAATTTTTTATTGTGTTTTATTCTGCTCATTCAATCAAAAAATGGAAGTTCAATTTGACCTTTTAACACTGCGGCAAATTACGCATTACTGTTCAGAAGGTTCGTATAATGACTAATTTTCATTTTACTTTTTTTATTTTATCTCTATATATGTATTCTCCTGACTCGTAGGAAAGCGCTATACATACAACCACCCCGACTGCTTCCGCAGATGCCAAGACATTGCTGTCGGTTGAAAGCTTTTATTTTGACTTTTAGTTTTACAGAGATATAACTGATATTTAAAACTGCTTGCCAAGACTGCCAAGCAGAGGAAAGTTCCCAGGAACAGAACAAGATGACACGAGTAGGTTTCGAACTGAGACCATGTTGTTTCCAGCACGGCGCTTTAAACACTCAACTATAAAACTAAAAAATTGGATTTCGACATTATCTCAATGATAATGTTTACCATTTCATTGTCCTAATATTTAAAAATGATGATCACAAAGAAAATCAGGTTTTTTTTTAAACAAGCCGCTTAAAGATGAGAAGCACCAGACTCGAGTTTCGCTCTTGTTAGAGCTCGTCAGTGATGCTTATTTCACTGCGAATAGTCTGGTGCTTCTCATCTTAAGCGGTTTGTTTAAAATTAATTCTAAATCCTCATAATTCTTCAAAATCAGGTTTATAAAATGGAAACAAACTTTGTCTGAATAATTCAGAAAAAAAATAAAAAATCTATCCTGAATAAAAATTAAAGTGGAAAACGATCAGACTAAAAAGAAAATCATCAGCCAGACACGTATTTCAACATTTGAATGTTCATCGGTGTTTCAACTCAAACCCACATGCCGAATGTAGTCCGCAACAACATTATCTGTGGGAAAGGGAAAAACTTTGATTAATATACCTCAGGTATGGCAAGCCACAACGCTTAAAATTCAAGGAACCATCTGTCGTTCCAAAATTTATGGCATTAGTTCTGCAATTGAAATGTAAAAACCTTTTTTGGTCTTTGCCAATTTTGTGTTGCCAAACGTCGCATTTTAAATTATTTTCTAACCAACTATGACCAGAAACTTTGACGGAACTTTGAAAAACTGTCCGCGAAAGCGACAAACTGGTTACAATTTGAATTTGAAATTATACGGAATCTCGCTTAATAAATTGCACAACCCAATCATCAGTTACAGTTTTGCCATAGAGATTAATTGAAGTATTTTCAAGTTTGATTACAATTAATTGTTCACACTGTTTTTTTAAAATTTTGTCGTACATTTTCTGAGTTTTCTTTTTTTAAAATTAATTAAGGTCCAGCATTATTAAAAGAAAAACTATAATTGTATTCAGTGACGTGAAATAAAGCTCATGGTTGTTGAGGCACTAATTTGTTAAAGTAATGTTGGGACTAAATCTATTCAACAAACGAAACAATGCTCCACTTTATATAAAAAAAGGCAAGTTGTAGTATTTCTTACAAATAGCTAACTCTTTCTGAAAAAAAAATTTTTTTACTTTATTTCTATATTTATCCTCTGGACTCGCAGGAAAGACGATAATATATATAGGGCAAGCAATTACCCCGACCTGCTTCCGAAAATGCCAAGATATTGCTGTCCGATTGAAATTTGTCATTTTATAATACAATTTTATTTTCAATTTATTTTCAACTCAGCCATCAAAGCACATTCCAGCGTTTCCTGATGCCGGTCTCAAGCCCGGATAAATGGGGAGGGTTGCGGCAGGAAGGGCATCCAGCGTAAAAATTTTTTGCCAAAAAAATGCGTAATGACGATGAATCCATACCGGATCAGTCGAGACCCGGGTTACCAACGATCGGCTCAGGTATCGCACGGCAGAACACCTATGGAATTTATGTTACTACTGGGCTTAAGGAAAAAAGAAGAGGAAAACGAGTGAAGTAGCAGCAGGAACTGCGGATAGAAAGATTCACATGAATCTTTGCAGTTGCTTCCGACTCTTCCACAAATTATTGGAATTTCCGAGACAAAAATTAATGATACTCCTCTTACTAATATTTCTATACCTAATTATATGTTTTTACATGCTAATTCTACTACTCGCGCAGGTGGTGTTGGTTTATATATTTTGAGTTCGATATCTTTTAACTTACTTGGTAAAAATCAACTTAGTAATGTTGGCTGTGAGGATCTCTGGGTTTCTTTAAATTTTCCGGGAGTCCAGCGCACAGTCGTAATAGCTGTCATATATCGTCATCCTAGATCTGATTCAAATGCTTTTATTGAAACCCTTAATAACAAACTGGGTGAAATTGACTGCAATAAGAACAATTTTTATTTAATGGGCGATATCAATTTAAACATTAGCGAAAGTGATTTTTCTTCATCTTCTATTAATTACTTATCTATGTTAGAGAGCAACGGTGTTTTTCAATTAATAACTAAACCAACCAGGGTCACCAAAAATTCAGCATCCTTAATTGATCATATTTTTACAAGCGCTTTATCTAATCCTATATTTCCGGGGATAATTCTTAATGATATCAGTGATCATTTTATTACTTACTGTGCAACTTCTCTAAAAAGCAATCCTGAATCTGTTAAACACAAAAAATATATTTGTAGAGACATTAAAAATCTCGATATAGAAAGTTATTTACTAGACCTTGATAAAAATATGAACGAATTCAAAAATTGTCTTGACTGTATAAATGCCAATAATTTTAATTTCATTTTTGATGATTTTATAAAAAGGGTAAGATTAATAATCGACTTTTACGCTCCCTTACGTCAAATCTCTCGCAGACAAAAGCGTCTTCGAGCTAAACCTTGGTTAACAAAAGGTCTTCTTGTTTCCATAAAGTATAAGCAAAAACTTTACCGTTCCCACTTTTTGTCGAATGATGTAGACAAAAAGACATATTATAAGCAATATTCAAATAAATTAAATAAAATTAAAACCAAAGCTAAAAAAACGTTTACTATAATTTATTTAAAAATAACTGTAAAAATCCCCGTAAAACCTGGTCTACAATTAATTCAGTTCTCCATACTAAAGACGATACTAAGTCTACTCCATATAAACTTAATATTAACAATCGTACCATAATTGACCCTACTGTAATATCAAATTGTTTTAATAACTATTTTAGTGAAGTCGGACAAAGTGTTGTAAGTAATTTGTCGAATTGCTCTGCAACCTGCGTAAAGGATTTTTTGATTAATAGAGTCACATCTACTATATTTCTAGAGCCAGCTTCCGTCAATGAAATCCTTAATATTATTAATGAATTACATGTAAATATTAACAAAGCTGCAGGTTATGATGATATATCATGTTATTTTATTAAACTTTCTTCCACAGTGCTTACCCCTGTACTTTCAACATTAGTTAATTCGGCTATGGCTCTAGGTATTTTTCCTGAAAAATTAAAGCTATCCAAGGTAATTCCTTTGTTTAAAAAAGGTGATAAACTTGATGTAAGCAACTATCGCCCTATATCTATATTAACATGTTTCTCAAAAATTTTTGAAAAAGTCATTTTTAATCGTCTCTTAAATTTTTTTAATAAACATTCTGTTCTTGTTTCAAATCAATATGGTTTTCGAGAAAATTGCTCTACGTCTCACGCAATTCTAGATATAGTAACTTCAACTTATGATAATATTAATAATAATCAATGTACAGGAATGGTTACACTTGATATTACAAAAGCATTTGATACTGTATGCCACAAAAGACTCTTGATAAAACTTGACCATTATGGAATAAGAGGAACAGCCTTTAATCTGATACAATCTTATTTAAATAATAGATTGCAATATGTGTACGTAAATAATATTGAGTCCAAACGAAAAAGAGTTATAATGGGTGTACCTCAAGGATCTGTTTTAGGCCCGCTTCTATTTCTAATTTATATCAATGACCTTCAAAATTGTTTGAAAAGTATCCCTAGACTCTTTGCTGATGACACTGCTTTGTTAATTAATGCTTCCAATATAACTGAACTCGAAATCAAAATAAACGATGAATTGTCTAGAGTTTCCCAGTGGATGAATAAAAATTGTCTTACTATTAATCCCTCCAAGTCGCAAGCTATAATAATACCGCCCTTGCTATCACAAGTAGTTCCGCCAAGCAATATTAATATTAAACTCAATTCTAGTATAATTGCGATTTCAGACAGTATTAATTATTTAGGCGTCCTAATTGATTCCAAATTATTGTTTCATGATCATATTCATAAAATTCGTAGCAAACTCTCTCGTGCAGTTGGTATTTTATGCAAACTAAAAAATTTATTTCCTTCTTCTATCCTAAAAAAACTTTACTTCGCTTTCTTTCACTCACACTTACTATACTGTCTTACAATATGGAGTGCTACATATAAAACTTATCTCGAACCATTAAGAAAATTGCAAAATAAAGCTATGCGAGTCATCAATAATATGCAATGGTCATCAAATTCTGATCCTTTGTTTAGAAAAAACAAAATTTTAAAATTAGATGACTTAATCAAGCTTGAAACTTCAAAATTAATGTTTAATTTAGACAGATGTAAATTACCCACTTCTTTTTACAAAATATTTCAAAAAGGTATCTCATATTCATTTCCGTGTAGCCCGTTCATCAGTCAACAATAAGTTATACTTACCAAGATATCGATCCAATCGTTTGCAAAGATCTCTTAAATATAGAGGAGTTAAAGTTTGGAATGATGTTTCTTGTAATTTAAAAAAAAAATTGCTACTCCATATATAATTTTGGCTACATGTATAAACGTTATATCTTAAATTCTTATCCTTAAATCCATTAATATTTCAAATCAAACTTATATCTACAGTGGTCTATTTTTTATCTTTTTCTATAACATACGTTTATTTTTATAACTTTAGTTAATCGGTGGCTGCTCGACTTGAAGACCAATTAATTTTTTTTTGGTCACTTCGCAGTCTCCGCATACATTCGGTATAATTATTATCTTTTTTTTTTTTTTTTTTTGTATCAAATTACGTCAATTAAACGCACTCATTTTCTTCATTATAATTATTTTACTGTTATTGTTTTGTGTGCATCATATATTAATACGGAATTGTATGAAATAAACTTGTCTGTCTGTCTGTCTATAAGGGTGGGTACCTTAAATATAGGAACAATGACTGGAAGGAGAAGAGAGCTGGCAGACATGCTGGATTTAAAGAATGTAGATGTACTGTGCGTACAGGAAACAAAACGGAAAGGGAGTAAAGCAAGGAACATTGGAGGAAACTATTCCACAATTGCGCTGATGGAAGAAAAAATCGTATAGGGATAGTGGTGAGGGAGGAGCTGTTTGAAAGTGCCTTGGAGGTAAAGAGTGTGTCCAACAGACTAATGGCCATAAAGCTGGAGGTAAAAGGGTCCATACTGAACATGGTAAGCCCGTATGCGCCATAGTTTGGCAACAGCATGGAGGAGAAAAATGATTTTTGGCAAGACCTGCATAGGTTGATAGAAAGTGCATCAAAACAGGAGAGGATAGTTTTAGGTGCAAACCTAAATGGACATGTGGGTAAAGAAAACATAGGGGATGAGAAAGTACGAGGTAATTGTGAGGTACGGTGCTGGAACGAGAAATAGGAAAGGATCGATAGTTGTGAATTTTGCAAAGAGGAAGGATTTGGCGGTTGTCAACACCTATTTCAAAAAGAAATACAAACTCAAAATGACGCATAAACGTGGCGGAGAAAGTATCCAAGCAGATTACGTGATGTGCAGAAGGAGGGACCTGAAGAAAATGTGCGATTGTAAGGTAGTGGTACCTGTAAATGAGTGCGTTGCAAAGCAGCACCGTATGGTGGTATGCAAAATGGCTATTATGGTGAAAAAGAAAGGCGGAGAAAGTAAAGCCAAAAATGAAATGTGATAGAAACTAGATGTGAAACGAGAAAAGACTCCCAGAAAAGCGCAAAGTTGATAGAATATTGTAAAACATGTTAAACATACATCTTTGATTCAGAACTTATAAGAAGAAGAACTTCCAAAAGTTACAAGAGTAATTCTAAAGAGTCGTAGCCATGAAAGTTTTACAATACCTTGTTCGTACGTATAGTTTCAATGTTAACCTTGCTCAATGTACAGTAGGGAGCAAAAAGTAAGACTTTTTATTTCATTAGATTTTTTCAAAATAACATAGTTAAAATTTGAATTATATTTTTCAAAAAAATCAACTAATATTGGATTTAATATAATTTTTTGCGCTCTTTTTAATGATATATTACTTGATAAATATAATTCAATTTTGACAAAGTTATTTTTAAAAAATCTAAAAAAAATGTCTTACTTTTTTGCTCGCCACTGTATTTATAATTTCTCAAAAAATTGCAAAAATTAAAGAAAAAAGTTTTTGTATAAAATTAATTGAGGTAAAATTTTGTAAGTTTTGACGTTACTCAAATTCTAAAAGTGACGTTTTGTAAGTTTTATGATGTAACAAAGCCCTAAAAATAACTTTATTAATTTTGGTTGTTCCAATTTCTAAGCAATTATTATTTAGACATCAACGAATGTCAAACAGATCCTTGTGTCAATGGAACTTGTGCGGATCAAATCAATGGATATAGTTGCACTTGTACTGCTGGTTACACTGATGAAAACTGCTCAACAAGTAAATAATAAAATTTTTGTTGCTTTTATAAGCATTCCTATTATAATTAATTATAAATTATAGCATTATAATAAATAATTTGAGCACTTTTTATTAAATATAAATTATAATGCCGGTTGAACTAGAAAACAATTGCTCTATAGGTAAATTATAAGGTTTTTCTCTGCAAGTTTTTCTCTGTTGTTATGTATATATTGATGACATTGTTAACCTTGTACGTACGTCTATTTCTGCTAATACTAGTGATGTATATTTATATGCTGATGATGCAAAGCTGTTTAGTCACAATGCAGCTCAGTTGCAATGTGATCTCGACAGTTTAACATCATGGCTACTTCATCGTCAACTTTCTTTATCCCCTTCTAAATGTCAACATCTGGCTATAGCTAAAAATTTGTGTAATGCGCCTAGTAAGTTTTTTATAAATATTGAGGATATTTTTTGCGCTGACACTATAATTGACCTTGGCATTAATATTTCGCACAATTTAAAATGGTATTACTACATTTGTCGCATTCAGCATATAGCTTCACTCTGTGCATGTCGTGTGTTACACTGCTTTTCTTCAACAAATGTTTGGACCCTATTAAGAGCTTACTTTACTTATGTTAGACCTAAGCTTGAATACAATACACCTGTTTGGTCTCCATACTTAAAGAAAGATATTATTAACATTGAATCTGTTCTGTGCCATTTTACTTATCAAATTTGTACTCGTTGTAACATTTCTTTTTGTTCTTACTACGACCGCATAGGAAAGCTTAACATAAAATCTTTAGAATATCGTAGAGTTGAATATGACCTTTTCTTGATGTAAAAAATATGTCACAATTTGTCAAATTTAAATTTTCATAATTTTTTTTCGTATTGCAACTCTGGTTATAATCTGCATCAACACGATTAGACCATTCAGTCTCTCACTCATCCTAAACAAAATTAGTTCAAAAATTTTTTCACTAACCGTATACCAAATGTTTGCAATAAACTCCCTCAAGATATTGTATCTGCTCCAAGCCTATCTAGTTTTAAAACCCGTGTTAAAAAATTTGACCTCCACAGTATTACATCTCTTGTCTACTGAGTATTACACTTTGTTTGTTAAATCTTGCTTTTACTTGTTTCTTTTTCGTTTTTTATTCCTCATCTATTAGTGTGCTGGTGTTTGTACCTAACACCATGGTGTTGTATTTTTAAATAAAAATAAAATAAATAAAAATTCGATAAACTAATTCCTTTGATACTTATCCTTGTTTTTTTTAGACATAAACGAATGTCAACCGGATCCTTGTGTCAATGGAACTTGTACGGATCAAATCAATGGATATAGTTGCACTTGTAATGCTGGTTACACAGATGAAAACTGCTCAACAAGTAAATTTGAAAATTTTTGTTGCTTTTATAAGCATTCCTATTGGAATAATTATAAATTATAGCATTATAATAAATAATTTGAGCACTTTTTATTAAATATAAATTATAATGCAAGTTGAATTAGAAAAAAAATTGCTCCATAGGTAAATTATAAAATTTTTCTCTGCAAGTCGATAAACTAATTTTATTCTTGTTTTGTTTTTAGACATAAACGAATGTCAATCAGATCCTTGTGTTAATAGAACTTGTACGGATCAAATCAATGGATATAATTGCACATGTGATACTGGTTACACAGGAAAAAATTGTTCCACAAGTATTTTAGGAAGTTTTTTTTTCCAAGTTTTATTTGCGATTTTTATTTAAACAACCTCGCCACTTTTTTTAGCAGTTTTTTTTAAGCACAAGATCATGGTAACCTTTATATTTAAGGTCCCCTAAGCTTGTGTATTTATAAATCGCATCTATTAATATTTCTATTAAAATTAACATTTTTCATTTTCTCAAAAATTCCTGTTGAAATAAAACTGAATACTACAGTTTAAGTAAAACTATTGCTTGTTGGCAGCGTAGTCGAGTGGTTAAAGTGCTGTGCTTATGATTGACATGGTTTCGGTTCAAAATCCACTTGCACCATTCTGTTGTGTCCTTGAGAAAGACATTTTACGGCAATTTCCCCTACTTCGTGGTCTTGGCAAGCAGTTCTACATTACACTTATATCTCTATTAAATTACAAGCGGACAGCGATATCTTGCCATCACCGCAAGCAGGTCGAGGTAATTAATTTCCCCATGTATTAGCGCCTCCGTTGCTTTCCTACAAGTTAGGAGAATAAATATAGAGATAAAATAAATAAATAAATATTGCATAAAAAACTTTTTATTCATTTACAATCACTTTAGTTTAGAAGCATTTTATAATCTTTTAAAAATTTGAAAATAAAGAACAGTCATTTTGTTAGGCTACAGCGAAATTTTAATAATCATATTTTATGCCCAAGACAATCTTGACTGAACAGCTTTTGCAATTCCTTTAAATATAACTATAAAATTTTAACAAACTTTAATTAGTAAATAAAAAAATTGAAAATCTTACATTGGATTTAAAATGCGAATGTTGCAATTGAAATTTATTACAAAATATTGTTAAAAAAATATATAAGCAAGAAAATAATTTAAACATTAAAAAAAATATTGATATTAATTTAAAAAGCTGATTGTTTTGTACCTTGGAGTAGGTAATTTTTCTCAAATACATTTTTTACGCTGAGCGCAAGCGTATAAGGATTTTAAGGACGTAAGGAATTTAAGTATTTGGGATCAACGGTGCAAGAAAATGGTAGTTGTGAGAGGGAGGTAAAGAGGAGATTGCAGGCAGAATGAAACGGATGGAGAAAAGTATCAGAAGTAATGTGTGACAGAAGGTTACCAGCTAGAATATAATCAAAAGTTTAAACTTTAGTGGTGAGACCAGCAATGGTGTATGAACTTGAGGCGGTGGCGGTCACAAAAAAACAAGTAGAAGAGATGGAAGTTGCAGAGATGAAAATGTTGAGGTTTGCTATGAGAATGACGAAAAAAGATAAGATCAGGAACGAGTTCATCAGGGGTACAGTTCAGGTAGAACGATTAAGAATTAAGATGAGGGAGGGCAGGCTGTAGTGGTATGGACATGTCATGAGGAGAGACCAGGAGTACGTAGGAAGAAGGGTGATGGAAATGGAACTACCGGAAAAGAAAAAAAGAGGGAGGCCAAAGAGAAGATTTTTAGATGTAGTGAAGGAAGATATAGGGAAAGTTGGTGCAAGGGAAAAGGACATTAAAAAAAGGACGCTTTGGAAAAGCATCATACATTGTGGCAACCCCTGATCAAAGGAAAAGGCCGAAAGAGAAGAAAAAGAAGTTTTATTCAAGGTATGAATGAAATTTAGAACTGTTTGAAAATACACCAAAAGTGAATTAAAGTCTTTTTTTTTAGAACACAACTTAATAACATGATTAGGTTTTGTACCGAAACCTTGGCGATCACATTCACCATCAATACAAAAAGCTTAACCACTCGGCCCACAGATTGGATAACTTATAACTGGCAGAATGATTTTAAAATCTAAAAGCTTTAAAAGAAAAATTACCTAAACAGTATTAAATAGTCAAACTAATAAAAAGTTGTCTCTTGTTTGATGTCAGTAAATGTTGGACACTGTTATGTGACTCTATAAACAACAGTCTTTAGCTTCCACGCCATTGCGTATTTTCTTTGCAATTATTATATGAGCTCTGTTCTTTTCCCAGAATCCCATAAAAGTTTAAAATATTGTAAACAAAAGATGGATTCCATTTAGTTTTGCATATTGCAATTAAAAAAAATTGCAAATAAATTAAATGTTGCAAGCAATTGTTGCAACATATTGCAAATAAATTAAATGTTGCAAGCAAAAATCTGCAATTACGCAAATTGTCGAAATGTAGCATTTGTCTTTGTATGATTTTATTGTAACATTATTCAGAAATTTGTCATACAGTGCTTTTGCCAAAGACAAAAAGAAAATCACCAAAGTGACAAAAAATCGAATTTGTGTCTTTGTGTTTAAAAGTTAAAATGTTGTCATTTAACACTATTTGGCACGTTTCTTTCACAATACAAAAAAGTTTTTATCTATGTATTAGTTACATTTATTACTATAACTAACTAACACTCAAACTATTTAAGGTTTTACTATTAGATTATACAAAAATAAGTAAATAAAAAACACGAGATATTAATTGTAACAACAAGGGTAGGTTGGTCAAAATCTATTTTTCCGCATTGATTCACAAATAATTTTTTCAGTCAAACAGTTGAAATAGAGCCGTGTAATCTTAAACGAGGTCATTTCAAAAAATTCATAATACGGCCAGGAAGAGAAACTAGGTCGAAACAAGAAAAAATTTCTGAACAACATTTAGGGTGCAAAGACTAATATTTCGGTCTTTACTTATAATTTTACAATAAAAAATATCTGATGTTCAAAACTTTGCAATTTTTGAAAGTGTTATTTTCAATCAATATGAATCTTTTTTCTACCGTGCTACATTCTTTTTTTTTTTTTTGGAATCATTTGAACAAGCAAAACAAATCGGTGGTGTTTGGAAGTTTGTTACCCCGGCCGTAATTTTAAAATGTTTCTGAAATATTTTGTAGATATACTTAAGCCTGAAAATTTTTCTTTTGCGTAACAATGCATGCAAAAACTATAAATATTCAACTAATCATGCACTGGTTATAAAATCTTTAATTTGTTAAACAATTTTCCTTGTGATATTTTATATATTCTTCTTTTTTTTCGTTTCTTTTATTTTACCTCATCAAGGTGTTGCGGCCATACTTTCTACCGTTTTGTATTTGCTTTTTTTAATAATCTTCTGACGTTGTGCTGCTTCTTCCTTTTCTTGATCTTTTTTAGTTTTTTGATAGAGAACAAAATTAAATGAAATAGAATTTTGATAGAGAATAAAAAAAAAATGAAACAAAATAAACTAATATCCTTCATTAACAATTATGAATGAATATGAGTGACGCCCATGACCTCTGCAATAACTGGCATTTGAGTGTCTTGATACCAATACATCCGGTTTAACGGTAGCCTTATTACTCCCATCATTATCACAATTCCCAAAAATTGTTCAATTTCTTTTAAATTTTTGTTGACGGGATTTCCGGATTTAAATACAAAATAAAGATTTGTTTGTTCAGCCAAAAAATCAATTAATTCATCATCAAAAAACATTTTGAAAAACTGCCAGGGAGTTGGCTCTTCCACTGGTGGAGGAGGGTAAGAAGTACCAATAATTGAAAAATTAAAACACTGAGCTGGTCTCGATCTCCAGCAAACATCCGCAAAATGGCAATTAGACAAGAAACTTGAGATTGAGCTTCAAAAAAATCTGATTTGGCATCCAGAAACAAAAATAAATCAATAACTATTTGCTGACTTTGGAGAAAACTCTTCTTCACTTAAATCATTTAAAACTTCAACTCCAGTATCTATTTCATCTCTTTTAAAGCCATACTCCCCGATTCCTATTTTAAAACGGCTGCTTCTCAGCCCATAAAAGTTTTTTGTCGAAATTTGACTTGATGTTGCGATATTTTCCTTAACATTTTTTGATGTCATTATTAAAAAAATAAATTATTCAAATGAAACACCAACAATTGCATAATGTTTAAAAAACCTATTGCTTAAGTAGGCCATCAAACAGAAATTTTTAAAATGAAAAACTTTTTTTTATTTATAAAAATTATAAACCAACAAAGTAGCAATAATAACAATTAACAAAAATAAAATTGTCGAAAGTTGGTCACTCACAGAATCGAACCCATCGCACATGTAATCGGAACATCAAGTGACGTTGGCGCAAAGCTTTCTTTAGGCTTGAATTACTTTGTATTATTTTATTTTTTATCAATTTTATATTTTCTTCAAGAGAAATAGTGTGTTTAATGCTTTTACATTATGTAAACTCTTATACCCCTTATTTTATAACGTTGTTCCTGAACAACATATAAAAACGAGTCCTCCTCAAACAATCACAGCACTAATTAGTCCAATTGCGTTACAATACGTTTCTTCTAAAATACTTCTACATGGCAATATTTTTTAAATGATCTTTATATAAACTATTTTGTATTTTAGTAACCTCAAAATATTAAAAATTACATTAGTGAGCCACTACAAATAAATCCAACCCTGTCTTCCAAACTCGCACAAAACTTCCAAATAACCTTATTAGCACGTGGGTCAAGCTTTATGAAAACCAGCAAAATTGGTTGTGATTGGTTTGTCCGAGATCACGCGTTTATGACACCCCATAAGAAAATGTTGTTCCAGAACATCATTATGAAGAAAATGGTTAACTAATTTAAAATTGGTAAATATTTCTTAAAGCATGTAGATTAAAGATTCTTAAATTAAAAATTACCCACAACTAGATGGGAAACGAGAAAAGACTCCAAGAGAAGTGAGAAGTTAATAGAATATTGTAAAACATGTTAAACGCATACCTCTGATTCAGAACTTATAAGAAGAAAGACGTCGAAAAGTTTTAAGAGTAATGCTAAAGAGTCGCAGCCCTGAAAGTTTTAGTATACCTTGTTCAATGTACGTATAGCTTTTCAAAAAATTTGCAAAAATTAGTAAAACTTACGTTTTTTATATGTTAAATTTAATGGGGTAAAATTTTGTAAGTTTTGACGTTATTCAAATTCCGAAACTGCCGTTTTTGTAAGTTTCATAATGTAACAATGCCCTAAAAATGACTTTATTTACTTTGGTTGTTCTTATTTCTAAGCAATTGTTATTAGACATAAACGAATGTCAACCATATCCTTGTGACAATGGAAATTGTACCGATCAAGTCAACGGATAAGTATGCCTTGTAATGCTGGTTATACTAGAAAAAACTGTTTCACCAGTAGATCATAAAGTTTTGGAGATGTTGTTTTTAGTTATAAAACAATGAGTGTTGTATAATGTTAGCTGAAACATCGTGTTTACTAAAATTGTATAAATCAAAATCAACTCATGCATTTGCATTTGTAGATCCGGTTACTTTAAACCACACGGTTGGGCAGATATAATAATATAACTTCTAAATGATTCATGCTAATGATGATATTCAGCCGGTTGGGACCGGTTCAAATTAACTTGTTTTCCATGTATTATGGTCTCTGCGAATCGGTAAACTAATTCCTCCAGTCAAAGTTTTTGAATGGAAAAGTAAAACTAAATGCCAAAAAGTCTGAAGTCGGCTCTGGATGTCGTTTGATCATCTGGCTATTCCGGTTATTTTTTTTATTTTTTTAAAAATAAAACTAATTAATACTTTTGCCGAAAGAGCTTTTGCTGAAATTAATCACTTAAAAAATTTTTTTAATAAACAAACAAATATTAAACAACCTCAGTAAGATTGCATTACGCCCTTGAGTATGTTTTAATTGTGAAACGTGTTGGAATAGAAACATGCATTCAGGAAAAAAACATGAAAATTTTAAATGAAATGTTGATGTTTTGAATGTTGGAACAAAGACATGGAATATTGAAATATGAAACTTGGAATCTTAGAAAGGAAGTATGTGTTGAGTATTGCAGCGGAAATATGAGTTTAGAAGAAGGCAGTAAATCACTATCCGAAAAAGATATCCCAAAAAGATAACAAAAAGATAAGATAAAACGTTTGTTAAAAAAATAGCCGTACTTAAAAAAAAGTCTTCACTTTGGATCTGTCTGGGATTTCTTGATTTTCGTCGCTGAAAAGCAGTGTTCTCTAAAAGAAAGGTCTTTACTTAAAATTGGAAAAACCGGTACACATAGTTAACCGGACAGGACGCCGGGACAAAGCCCTAAAAATCGGGCTGTCCTGGCTAAACTGGAACGTATGGTAAGCCTACCAAAAAATATTCGAAATGCAAAGCCATAATGTAATTTAAATCATATATTAAAGTCCTTAAAATTCAAAATAAAAACAATATAATAGAAAAGCGTTTGGTTAAACTCGAGGAAAAAAGAACATTTTTGTTTTTAAAAATTCAATGAATACAATTAATTAAAACTTTTTGATGGCATTTGTGTCTTAAATTTCATCTGAAAACCAAAATAATATTTACATAAAAAACATTGTTAAACTGTTCTGCTTTTTTTTAAAGATCAAGTCCTAGTTTAGACGTACTTGGTTCTGTCTATTGACGTTTCACTTTGACTTTGGACGTGTGTTTTTCTCAAATTAAGTTTAATTTATTCTGAATCTATTTTCAATTTTTTGTTTTTCTCGTTACCAAAATATTTAATGTTAAGTAGTTTTTTTTAATATTTTTGCAGCTAAACCAAACCAACGGGATAGTAAAACGTTTAACCATGATAGATTCAATATAAGTAACTAATAGGTTACAAAACCAAAAGCTTATGATTTTATAAATAACATGAGGTATTTTGGATGATACTAGAAAGATATTTTGGATGAGATTTTGGATGATACTAGAAATTTTCTAGTATAAAACCAAAAGCTTAAACAGGAAAAATAATTGAAATTTAAAACAAAACGGTTCATATAAACATTAAGTTTAATATTTTCATTGCTGATAATAGCAATGTTTCTGTACGTTACTAAAATATTTCCCCATCTTCTTTAAAGTTCAGACTTTCCAACACATGTGCTAATCTTGTATAATTTTACAAAGTTGAACTAAATCAAATTTTTGTCAAAAACGCTGAAAAAAATATTTTCCAATTTTGATTGCTCTAATTATCTCTTAAAGAATATTGATTATCACATTGCTATAGTTTCAAACATTGAAATTGTTTTGCCTATACTATGTTGTATCCTCTGTAAATTATACGTAAAATTTTGTTGAAGTGCACCAGTATTACAGCTTAGTTAGTTTTTTGTTTATTTATGTATTAATAAACTATAGGTTTTGGTTTTAAATTTTCCAAAAATTGCTACAAATAAGTGTTGTAGGAATAAAATGAACAAAAAATATTTTAGTAAAGAAAGGAGTTTTCAACAGCGATAAAAAAATTGAATAATTTATATGCATGAGTTAACACGGTTGTTTGTTTCAAAATAATATCAATTGCAATCAAATCAGTTGATAAACTACCAAGAAGTAACAAAGCAAGTAGTTTATTTTTTTCCATCAAGCCGTTTCAAGTATTGATTCTTGTCAAAGAGCATTAGATCTGAATAGCAAGCACAAAAAGAAGCAATTAAAAGTACTAAAAAATAAATACTGTATTAAGGAGAATATTTTAGGTCTAAGAAAATATAAACGTGATTAAAAAACTTATGATTCAAAAATTTCTCTAATACTATTATCAAAAAAAATTTATTCTTTTTTATTGTAAAAAGAACTAGCCTAACAAATAAAATTTTTGACAAATAAAAGTCCAATCAAACTTAAAATCTCAATAGGCACCTTTAAAAAAGAAAACCACTTCTCGCTTTCATTAAGTTCATATTTAGACATCAACGAATGTCAACCAGATCCTTGTGTCAATGGAATTTGCACCGATCAAGTCAACGGATACGACTGCACTTGTAATGCTGGTTATTACGGGAAAAATTGTTCCACAGGTATTTATTGGATTTTGAGAACTTTTACACTGTTACATATCAGTAGCTAATATATGTTCTTCGTTCTTGCTGTAAAACGCTAAACTGGTACAACTTAAAGTAACGGTCCAAAGATTTGCACGTGTGGTTTTGCAGAGAGGCCTACCAAAATTGTTATCATCCAATTATTTTACGAGATATTTTGCTTTTAAAAATTTTAAATCTGCTTTATAAAACTGCCCATCGAAAAAATTGATTTAAATTGCCTTTTTTAATTGCAAAACAACATGACTAGTCAAAAGTTAAACTGAGTCAATGTCGACTATTATACTGCACTAGGTAGACGACCCTAACGATCACCGTATTGAAGTAAGCTATTTTATATAAATTTTTCAGCAAAATATTTTTCAAAATTTCGAGTAAACGTTTAAGAATGTCATTTGCATTAAAAATATATTGACACAAGCAGTGATGGCCTTACAAAAAGGGGGGCCCGATTCAAGAAAAGTAAGGTGGGGCCACTATTTTCTGTCCCAATAAAAGGTGGCTGAAACAGATTTTAGCATATGAAAGGTAAGTCATAAAGAAAGGTCTTCACTTCCAATCCATCTCAGGCTCCCAAACGATTTTCCTCCAAAAATTATGGTGTTCACTAAAAAAAGGTTTTCTCTTCAAATCCATCTCGGGTTTCCCAATTTTCCTCCAAACATTGTGGTGTTCTCTAAAAAAAAGGTCTTCATTTTAAATTTATCTCAGTTTTCCCCATTTTTCTTCCAAAACCATGGTGTTCTCTAAAAAAAAGGTCTGATTTTGTAGTAGTAATAGCACATGATGTTAGTAGCAGTTTATGTATGTGATGTCACTTCGAGTTTCACTTCAAATAGTAGTAGTATAGAGTGTGTAGAATGTCATCAATATGGAGAAATTTTTTTCTCTTTTTTTGACCTGACATCAACGTCCTAATGCTCCTTTGTAAAAATAGAGCAATTTTTTGTGTAGGGGGGCCAATTTTTGATCTATTTTAGGGGGCTCTGTGCAACCGCACCGCTCGCACCCTATTAATGCCATTACTGATTGCTGTATTATGGAAATGAACGCGAATCGTCGAAGAAATGTAATTAGTTTATTGCTTTGCTTTTGTTATACGCTTGCACTGTTCATAATTAATAATAATCATTGTTAACCGCATTATTTAGGTTACGTCTTTTGTTGTACTATCTCTCAGTTTAGTTGTCTTTAAGTAGAGTAGTTATAAAATGTATTTAATTGTGTTTTTATTTCTTGCAACGTCTCAAGTTAATTAAACCTTAAATTTAGGAAATGGGTTCTTTTGATTAACGGCTCAACTCATATGTACGAGTACAATATACTGTATTTACATTAAACAGAGCGCAAGAAGTGGCAAGTTTTATGAAAATCGTAAAATAAATCAAGAAAGATTAAGAAATACTATTGCATCAGACTGAAAGTACAAAGCAATGCTACTCAATCTTTGGGTCGCGACCTGAAAGTGGGTCACGGTTTAATCTATAGCAGTGGCGATACGGCTCACCGACTACTGTAGTTGTATAAAAGTTAAATCACTTCTTAGAAAGAAAATTTTATAATCCGGGATAGATTCGAAGTGGAGACTTTTTTTAGACATTACTACGTTTTTGGGACAAAAATAGAGATTTTTATACTTGCAATAAAGTCTGAAAAAAAGATTAGGTTGCAACAGCTTTGCTGTCTGTTTTTGCTTAAAATTTGGGTCACCACAAAAAATTGACAAGCATTGATATAAAACGATAATTTTTTTTAGCAAAAGTTTTTTAAATCTTAATTTAAAGAGTGTTTAAAATACAAAGCATTCTTTATTTTATAGGTTTGATATTTGATGCGGTTATTTCCGCTGTCTTTGTTCGATTTTTTTCGAGCATTTTTTCTGGGTTGTACCGTAATAAGTCTCATAATTTTGTGATTAAAAAATGGATCAAAAAATTACCTGCTAACGGAGATGCAAGACATTGGGGTTTTGCTAAATATTTTTTTTGGTCTTTTAGTTTTTATTTATAGCCAGTAAGGTAATTACTGGCAAGTAGCTCGCCAACTAAAAGTCTCCATGTGGCTCCATGCATTTGTAGACCTTAATTTAAAGATCTTTATGGGGCTCCTTACATCTTTAGCCTCTATTAAATGAGCCTCCATGCGGCTCCTGTCGTATTTTCAATTTACACTGTGGCTCTATGCGGCTCCATGCATCTCTAAATCTTATTTTAAAGGTCACTGTGCGGTTTCATGTATCTCTACATTTTATTTAAAGGTCTCCATTCTATTTGAAGTTTACACTGTGGCTCCATGCGGTTCCTGTTATATCTGAAAGTTTAACCTGTTGCTCTATGCCAGGGGTGCGCCATTTACGGCCCGCGAGCTGGATCCGGTCCAGTGGAGTGCTTCATCCGGGCCACTTGTCCCTGCCGAAACCTCGAATATAGTTTGTATTGATATAAATTTCCGTTGAAAATATGGATAAAAATAAACGAATCGTCGGCTAAAATAAATACCGTAATTTTTTACGTATTATCAGCACCCGAGTACAATGTGCAAAACAAGCCACATATACCTCAAATTCACCCATTAAAATTATTTCTGAAACTCTAGCGCCTCTGCCAAGACCGGCGCCTGATATATCAGCGTTTAGGCCTGCAAAACGTTTTTTGGAGAGCTACCTTCAAGGTCAATTTTTCGTGCGGCCGTGCACGCTGCAACACATGTTATTTCCTTCTATCCGGTACGTCAATTTCAAGACCTAAATTCAATTTTTTCGTCTGTACTCGCCTCATTTGCCAATCTTCCAATGTTATTTACTGCATCTCCTGCAGCAAATGCCTAATGCTTTACATCAGCGAAACGGGCAGGCAAGCGATTGACTAATAGATTTGCGTTCTGTGAGAGGCAATGACTCTGACAAACCCATTGCCCATCATTTCAAAAGTCCAGGCCACAGTAATTTCACTTGTAAACAGCAGGATAGGCGCATCATTTTCTTTCTTGCAACTGTTCAACCTTGAGGCATAAACGAGCGATTTGCATTTATCTAATAACGTCATAGTGCACCTCGATTGTTACATTGTGCTGCTTATTATATTAACGTTTGCCTAGCTGTTGGGCTTCTTTTTTTATCAACTTTCTCTGATGAAGGGCTATTGTTTGAAACGTCGGTCGAACTAGTTTTTTGTCGTATTGGTTTTATTCCTCGGCGGCTGTTACTCATTCTCGTTTTTTTGGAGAATTGTTTTCTACGTCGTCTACCTACACCGCATACTTATTTACTTAAATCTGAGTAACTTGGCCTCAAGGGAAAATCCACAATTACTAAGATCTTGGCCCAGATGGTAGGTACTTTCTCGCAGCCTGGGCTGTGAGTAAGTCTGTTTATTGCTGTTTAAATGACAGACCGAAACTGAACCTATTAAAACGAAAAAGTATTCACCCATTCCGATGTTCAGTGTGGATCTGCTAGTCGGCAAACGTCCTTTTCAGGACGGGGATTGTCAGGATAAAACTTCCCTTTTTAGGGCACATTGTCAACAAGTTACAAAGACCCACTATACTTCAACTGAACATTGAAGGCCTCACTGTAAGCAAGATGAACGTTCTTTATCACCTCGCTATGCAGTCTGAGGCACTCGTCATCTTACTGCAGGAGACCCACTGCACTGATGCAGAGAAGTTGGTACTTTCGAACTACCAACTAGCTGGGTCTTCTTTAAGCAGGAAGCATGGCCTTGCCACGTTTGTCCACGAGCGACTGAGATTTAGACCAATCTCCACCAACATCGGAGATCAATTGGCTGTGTGTTGATGTTGATGGTTATAAAATAGTCAACGTCTACATGCCACCGCCAACGCGATTGCGAACCCTAGATCTCCCAGTGTTTCCTCACCCTTGTCTTTATGCTGGCAATTTTAACTGTCGTCATGCTGACTGGGGTTACAACGACAACAGTTCGGACGGTGAGTGCTTGGCTGGATGGGCTAGTATTAATTGTCTTGCCCTCCTATATAATGCCAGTTTTTATTCCGGCCGCTGGAAAACTGGCACCAATCCAGATCTAGCTTTCGCCAGCGTAGGTCCAAACAGTGGCTTAACGGATAGACGTGTCCTTGACAAGTTCCCCAGGTCACAACATCGACCTTTGCTTATTATACCACCAAGGTTTGCTATGGCAGTGCCAAGCATGCCTATTAAGCGATGGAACTTCCGCAAGGCCAAATGAAGTCACTACATTACTTTGACAAATAAATTCGCAAAGACTTTGTTGCCGCCTGATTCACTTGATGTGGATGCGGCTTATCAGGACTTCTGTAACACCATTAAGAAAGCAGCCAAAAAGACTATCCCATGCGGATATCGAAATAACTATATTCCGTGTTGGGATGCAGAGTGTGAATCCCTCTATAAAACCTTTCTGCAGTCTCATCAGGGAGACGACTCAAGTTTGGCTGCTACAGCTCTGCTTGCCAAGCTTGACAGAAAGCGGAGGGATCGATGGTTCGAGGCAGTTCGAGCATTGACTTTTCACACTCTAGTCAAAAAGCGTGGAGTATTTTGAACAACCTTAATGGTAGGTCACGACACTCTCCTCGTCACTGTCCCGTTTCAGCCGATGCTATTGCATCTCAGCTGGTTAGAAATGGGAAATACGACGCTGTTGACCGCAAGTCATCTCGACTTGTCTTTCAAGAAGTGTCTGACCTTTGGAGGGCCACAACACCAGACCCAGTAAATATCTCTGGCAATTTTTCAGAGAGAATTTACTGCTGCCCTCCAACCTTTAAAACACTGTCCTCCAACAGGTAAAGCTCCGGGGTGCTGATTCCATCTGCTCAGAGCTTATACTCCATGCTGGAGATGCTTCGAAATCCTGGTTACGTGACTTCCTCTCTTCCTGTTTGCGCCGACTCAAAATTTTCAAGACCTGGAGAAGAGCGCTTGTAGTCGCGATCCCCAAACCAGCAAAGCCCGTGGGGGATCCAAAGACTTATAGACCGATATCTCTGCTCTGTGTCCCCTACAAGATTCTCGAGAGACTTATCTACGCCCGCGTTGAACCATTAGTTGATTCACTGCTCCCTAAAGAGCAGGCTGGGTTCCGACGCGGGAAGTCAACCGTAGATCAAGTTGTTCTGCTAACTCAGAACATCGAGGATTCTTTCGAGGCTAAAAAGAAGGCCGGTGCTGTATTTATCGATCTGACAGCTGCTTATGACACTATCTGGCACCGTGGTCTTACCTGCAACTGCTGAGACTACTTTTGGATAAGAATATGGTTAAAATGATTATGAAGCTTGTCCAAAATCGAAGTTTTACCCTTATTACCGGTGACAGCAAGCAAAGCATGCTACGCCGTCTTGAAATCAGCGTTCCTCAGGGATCGGTCTTTGGCTTCCCTCCTATTTAAAATTTATACGTACGATCTTCCTTCCATGATTTCCAGAAAGTTTGCTTATGTTGATGATTTAGCATTGTTGCATTCTTCTGCAAACTGGAAGGACTTGGAGGGGACTTTAAACCAAGACATGTCTAAATTCTCAGCGTACCTCCAGACTTGGAGGTTGAAGCTCAGTCACACTAAGACGGTGACGGCAGCCTTTCATTTAAATAACCGAGAGGCCAAACGTGAGCTAAAGGTCTACAACAATGGTAGACTTTAACCGTTCAGTCCAACCCCTACTTATCTTAGGATAAAACTGGACAGATCGCTCACGTTTCGTCACCATTTAGTGGCATTGCGCAAAAAACTATCCTCGCGCGTCACACTGCTGAGGCGACTCGTGGGCTTGGGATGAGCTGCTGGTGCTAAAACACTACGCATAGCCACCTTGTCTCTAGTCTACTCAACAGCTAAGTACTTTGCGCCAGTCTGGTGTCGCAGTGCTCACACTCGCCTCATTGACAATGTCTTGAATGATGCCTTGCGCATAGTTACTCATGCCTGCATCCCACTCCAACGGACCACCTACCTGTACTCTCAGGCATCCAGCCAATTGAGCTTCGCCTACTGGGAGTGACACTCTCCTTGGCTTATCGTGGATCTCTGGACCCTGATCATATCTTGTATGGTCTTTTAAGTGGGTCCTCAGATACTCACCAAGTGAAACTAAGATCCAGACGCCCGTTTGTGCCAGGTGCGCGGAATCTTTTGGACAACCTTGCCAGACTTGACATCCGCGACTCTGAATGGACAAATCACAAATGGAACACAGAGCACTGTGAAAATGCTTCCGGGCTCCGTGCTTTTGTGCCCCGGACCGGTTTCAGGCCTGTTGGGATGGGCTTACCCCGAGCAGCTTGGGTTAAGCTCAACCGCTTGCGGACTGGTGTTGGGCGATTCCATTCGTCCATGCACAAATGGGGTCTCGGTCCTTCACCGAATTGCGAGTGTGGCGCCTCTGAGCAAACCGCAGACCATGTACTAACAGCGTGCCCTATACATCGGGCACCACATGGAGCACGAGGTCTGACGGTTTTGGATGACGAAACTCGATGCTGGCTTAATGACATCACTGCCAGCATCTGATCCAGGCAGTGCAGCAGTCTGGGGTAGTAAAAGGATAAACCCTCGGCCCCAGTCCTGTTTGTGTCTCACCTGGAGTGGATGCCCTTGAAACGACGACGACGACGACGACTCTGCAGTTTTTTAATCGAGGTTGTAAAATATTCAATTAAAAACCCTGAAAACATTTCTGAATAATAAAAATAAAAAGTTGAAACGTCAACTATGGATAGTGTTTGCAAGTAAACGATAAAATTAAAAAAGTTTTTGTTGCTTATAATTCAAAAAAAAGTTTACAATTGTAAACTTACCGTTTCATATTTTGAAAATTTTAGACTATACACTAGTTTTAGAATCTTCAAACACAAAAACTGTCAGAAACCTAAAAATTTTGTTTTATTCTAGATTTTTTTTTGCTGTTTTACGTATCTGCATAGCAACAGCAGAACGTCGTCAGCTGCAGATTTTTGAGGAAAAGCAGTACAGTTTTTCTTAATATCGGTTAATCTGTTTTTAAACCAGCTCTTCGCCAAACAAAGTAAAGTTGTTTTCTTTATTCCAAGATTATTTTTGAAAAATGCCTCTAGAAAAATAACGAACCAAGAGTATTTTTTAGGCTCGTCTCATAAAAACTATTGCTTCTGTCACAATTTTTAAACCATCTGACCTGTTAATGCAAAAAAGTTGCATTTTTATGTTGCGAAATGATTGACACAAATTCTTCAAGTTTTCTAACGTCAAAGCGATTTGTGTTATGTTTGAAAAAGCCCAAAAGAAAGTATTGGCTGATGGAATGAAGATATATTACAAATATATCAACTTATATTCTCCTCTTACCTATGTGAAAACAATGAAGAGATCTCTTGTCACATATGAATGTATTCGACTTAAAAATGCAAGTGATACCGAAAAAAAGAGACTTTGTGAAATCATTCAATTTCTTGCCTCTTCTTGTGGTAACAGCAAGAACTCTTTAATGCACGACTTGAATGATCACTCTTTGTTTAGTGAAAAATGAATTGGTTGTATTTTTCTGGCTTCTAAATAAAACGTTCAATCTTGAAAGTTTTTTGTGCTTTATTGTATACACCGAATTGAAGTATTGAATAAAAGTTTTCAATTAAGTTTTTTTTTTCTCTTTTAAGTAGGTTAATATTGTAAATACCTGCACTACGTATTTGTGAAATTATTTAAAGTAGAAGTGATGGCGCATATCAACGATAAGCTATAGGATGTTTTTGCTTTAAATTTACAAAAAAATTTAAAGTAAAATTAACACAGCTTTTTAACTATTGCTTGCTCACAAGTGATTTTAGCTAAATCTGATTTGTAATTATCTAAAATACTAGTAAAAATTATTTTTTAGGAATGTATCAAAGTCATCACATTACACATACACCAACTAATTAAAACAGCAACAAAGGTTTTTTACTTCAGGCAAAGCCTTTGCTTTATTCTCCAACCTGAGTATGGCATGTAATTTTCTTTTCAATGATCATTTGTATAAGGTCGGCAAACAAAAACTGTTGCATTTGTTTAGGTGATTACGATTTAAAAAGTCATTTTCAAAAATAATAAAAAAAAATTAACGTTTTATTCTGTAGAACGTTTATGAAGCTTTAGCAAACGCTGCAAATAAAAATCGTATCACAAGAGGTCGCTCTTGATTTGTTGATAAAACTAAAACAAGCAAAAAATTATTGTATTACATTATTGTAATAATGACATTATTACAATAATGTAATAATTCAATCATTACAATAATGTAATTTTTTTTAATGTAATTTTAAAAAAAAAGAATTTTTTTTAATTAAAAGACAAAATTCGGTTTAAGATTTTTTGAAAAAACTTTAAACAATTACGTAATTTAATGAATCAATAAACTTGTTCTTTTAGTTGACTGCAACTATATTTCAGATAAGATAACTGCAATGTCTATCATAAAAAAAATCAAAATCATAGTTAAGAGCAACTTAGTTGTTCTGAGGGAGGATCAAACTCACACATAAATTAAAGCAACTTTGTTGACCAAGAATCAAACTTAACTTGGATTAGCCAGATCTTAGGGTTAATTTATTTGAATAACACGCTTTACAATAAAATCTTAAAAATTGAACAAATATATCTTAGGTTTTAAATTAAAATCAAGAATTTAAACTTGTTTGTCTTTGTTAAAATCACTGGTTAGAAATTTAATTATTGGTTTTTTAGAGATTTGTCTTTTAGGATAATTGCTTATAAACTTGTTAAAAATCATTGGTTAGAAAGCTAATTCCGGTTTAAAAATATATGCTTTTATTTATTTTTACAAGACTTTGTTTGTCTTTGCTACAAAGCTAATTGCTTTTTTACTAACACGTTTTTCAAGGTCACTCTTTGTTTTTGAGCTTTTTATAAGATTCTAAATTAGTTACAAGATTGTTAGAAAGTTCATTGTTGTTTTTAAAGGCATGTTCTTTCAGGATAATTGCTTATGAACTTGTTAAAAAATCGTTGATTAGAAAGCTAATTTCAATTTAAAAATATATGCTTCTACTTATTTTTTACAAGACTTTGTTTGTCTTTGTTACAAAGTTAATTATTTTTACTAATATGTTTTTCAAGGTCACTCTTTGTTTTTGAGCTTTTTATAAGATTCTAAATTAGTTACAAGATTGTTAGAAAGTTCATTGTTGTTTTTAAGGGCATGTTCTTTCAGGATAATTGCTTATGAACTTGTTAAAAAATCGTTGGTTAGAAAGCTAATTTCAATTTAAAAATTAAATAAAATCTTTACCTCAAACTGTAAATCTTTTTTCTGAATTTGGAAACTTTATCCTGCAAAAGTAATTAGTTTTCTGGCCTCAAAAAATTTTTTGTCGCCGAAATATTTTCCTGTCGCTGCTCGAAAAACTCTGACTCGGCACATATATTTTCTAAGTCAAATACAGTTGCATTTGAAATTTAACAATTTAATATCAAAGTAAAATCCAAAATATTGTTTATTATCTTTTCGAAACTTTTCAATTAATGAATTCAAATATGATTATATGTTTTTTAAGTTTGAGTTCAAGTTCGAGCTCAGCAATTTCTATTTTTCGAATTCAAGTTTGTGTTAGAGTACGGCAAAAAAGACCAAATTCTTCGAGTTCAAGTTCGCAACTCTTCTTTTTATAGACGAAAATCAAAAATTTCAAGACAGATTCACTACTTTTTGGGTAAAAAGATCAAAAAAATCAGGACAAATTTAAAGTATAGACTTTTTATAGAGAACACTATTGTGCAGTCATCAAACAAAATCAACTTCTCAATGCGGCCCTTGAGCTAAAAAACTTGCCCACGCTTGAGTTAAACTTATAAAAACACTTATTAAAATTTACATGTATTGAAATTTAAGTATAATACAAAGTATGGAAAAGGTATAGAATATACTGTAGAATGGAAGATTTTTAGTATGGAATGGAAGATTTTTAAGTATGAAATGGAATGGAAGATTTCGAAGGATATAAAATATGAAAAATTTCTATTCCATTCCATTCCATAGCATGCCCTGCCTATGGGGTAGGATTTAGATAAGGGGTATTTTTTTTATTAATTCCCATCCGAATGAGATCTTATTACTCTAACTCTAACTGCAGCCCTGTTCTGATACTATTAATCTAGTGAGATCGCACGCCATTGTAGCACCAAATAAATATTTTCCGATTTCTTTTCCAGACTCGCCGGAAAACATAGGAGACTTGTACATAGAACAACCATCAAACGATTACATCAACCTGCTTTTAGAGATACCGAGATTTTGCTGTTCGGTTGAATTTTTTATTTGTTTTTTATTTTTTATTTTCCAAGTGTAGGTTTTGAACCAAGACCGTGTCGATTCCGTGCACCATCATTGGAGTCCACCCGGCCACACTTCATTGTTACTTAAAAATAGAAGTTTATAGGTTTTGCTTTACAGCTGATACATTGCATTTTAAATCCTTAATAAAAATAAATTTAGTATCTAAACTAAATAAATTGATTTTAAAGTATTGCATATGCATATAATTCTCTTAAATACAGATTTTTTGATCCAAATCTGTTTTTTGTGAGCAAATTTTGAAATATCTCACATTAAAAAACTGCATCGTTTAGTAGCATTTCATTCGCCAAATATTCTGATTTTTCAAATAATTTTTGTCACGTTTAGTAAAACTTTGTGATGTTCTTACAATCAAATTTAATTTTAATGAAATTGTGATGATTATTGAAAAATTGAAAACTTAGCTATAAAAATCATAGCCTAATAAATAGTAAATTACAATATGGAATAATAGTTTGGGGTGCAACATTTAAAACATATTTGTCTGAAGTGAATGTAAGAATTAATCGTATAATTAGAGCTTTAAGCTCAAGTAACTTGTACACTCCCATGTCAAGTCTTTATAAAAAACTAAACTTACTAAAATTAAAAGATCTATATAAAGTAGAACTGGGAAAATTCATGTATCTATATTATAATAAAAAAACACCAAAAATTTTTAACAGTTTTTTTAAAAAAGTTACAGAAATTCACTCTTACAATACAAGACAAGTATCTCACTCTACGTTTTTTTTACCGAGAATGTCAAAAACATGTACTCAAAACTCAATTTCGTACAAAGGTACAAAGATTTGGTCAAAACTAAAACCAGAGTTGAAAAACTTACATTGGAATGCATTTAAAAAACAATTAAAAAAAAGTTTTATTGATCAATATTAAGTTTTCAAATTTATATTATCTCCCAACATTTTAGCATATGTTATGTAATTAAATAGATTACTTTGTTTTGTAAATCATATTAAATATAAATAGTCTTTTGCTATACCTACAATGTAACCCCAGTTTTGTACTTTTACACAAATAAAAATATAAAATGCTTTGGCGTAACTTGATGCTAATATGCATAATCAAGTGAGATTGAAATTTTTTTAATTTTTTTTTTTTTTTCATTGTTGTTTTATAAACTTTTGTTTCGTCAAAAATTTCTTCTTTTTATTTTGCTGTTATTTTTTTTTTTTTATTAATCGCACTAACACAATTGTTATTGGTAATTGTAATTTACTCGGGAAGCATCTTGACTAGTAAACCTTAGGGTTGTTCGGTGCTTCCTTGCCCCTTTTCTTTTTTGCATTATATTTCTTTGTTATTGTTTTATATGGTTTTGGGCAAAATAAATTTTGTGTGTCTGTCTGTCTGTTAGCCTTAACGTGCTAATGAGCAGCCAGGTAAGTTTCACCGACTAGATGCGATATTATCGTTGGCTAACAGTGCTAATCTGGATCATGACCTTATACTGCATGATCTGTTTAGGAGGTGAGTGCAGATGCCTTCCAGAAGAGATTGAAATTTAGACGCCGGTTTGTGTTAGCTGGACAAAAGCTATTAAGAAATCTAATAGAATTAAGCATGTGAGTGAGGTCAGCATCAATGAGCTCTTCAACATGATCCTTTTTCTTCCTTTTCAGCATAATAAAAATTTTTTTTGTTTGAATAATTAGTCAGAGCAAGACTTAAATAATTTTTTAACCTCATTTTTCTTAATATGGGGTAAAAGACAAATGGTAGATCTGTGACCCGACAGTTGATCTAACAACACTCAATCAAATGACTATTGATCGAACGACACTTGATTGAAACAAAATTTAATTGAAACGACAGTTGATCAAAACAACAATTGATCGAATAATGGAAGCGAAAACTTACAACAAAACATTGTAAAATCATCTTGATTTTCTTCGCAAGAAAGAATCTTTGAGTTTCAGTTTTTATACATAGTTGCAACCGGAAAAATCAAATTTCTATCGGACCAACAAAAAGAGTAAAAGCACGGATGTAAATTTACATTTTACACAGGAAGCAAGTCAATCAAAAGATAAATAAATAGATAAAAAGCATGAAAAGGCAAAGTTTAATTAAAAACTGCTTAATGTGTTACAAAGACCTATGATTATTTCACACTGTTCTGAAAACATTTAAATATTTATTAGTACCGAAATTGTATTAAACGCAATGATATTAAAATGAAACTAGTTTAGTTTCAAAATAATTAAAAATTATTTTGTAAACTTGATTAAGAGCTCTACAGAGCAAGGTGAATAAAGAAAACCACTTATAAAAAACTTTTTTTAAGGTTTCTGACCTGATGAGGTTTCTTTTTATGTTATACGTA